>RJWJ010019476.1:0-30185 GCA_004363605.1 Indri indri | reverse complement strand
ATACACTGGGACAGCAGGGTTTACAGCAGAGAAAGTTTAATTCTGCATAGCGCCAAGTGGTGAGAGGGGAGAAATTTCTCAAATCCTCCCTGAGAATTTGGAGGACAGGGTTTTTAAGGATAGTTTGGTGCAGCAAAGGATTAGGCAGTTAGGTTTGCTAATTGGCTGGGTTCAGGGCAAAACCATCAGTTCCTTAGTATGGGCTGCCTTGTCTGGGTGGGTCAGTCATTCCACTGGAATGCTGGACCTGGAAGATAGCTCAGAAACTACCCCTATGTTTTGAAAAGGTGATGTTATTTATGGAGAAAGCTAAGAATCTTTATGATCATCAGATATGTGACTCCAGAGTAGCAGACAGGGCAAAAGTGGCTAATTATTATCATAATTTTTAGCTGGGCCTGTGCCTTATTGTTAGCAAGACCCTTACCACAGTTCTCACCTTGCACCCCTTTATTAATTTGTAAGGGCAGTTTCATGTGAGCTCTACTTCGGTTCCCACCTCTGATGCCATCTGTTAAAACAAAAACCTTATACAAATTAAATTTAGCAGAGTTTAATTGGACAAGGAATGATTCGCCAGAATAGATTCAGAGAGACTCCAGTGCTACTGCATGGTTGAACATTGATGAACAGAAAAAGGAAAATAACATACAGAAAACAGAAGTGAAGTACAGAAACAGCCAATTGGTTACAGCTCAGCATTTGCCTTATTTAAACACAATTCGAGCAGTTGGCCTCCTTTAATTGGCCAAAACTCAGTGATTGGCACAAGAGTAGGTTATAGGCTGTTTACACATCCAGTTAGATTACAGTTCACTATGTACAGAGAAATCTTTAGACTAAAGTTAAAATGTGTAAGGAGGCAGCTTTAGGCTAAACTTAATTTAACAACATCAAGTCACTGGGGTACCTTGCATCATCAATGTACATTTGTCCTAATTTCATATGTGTGTACTCTGTCACCCAGTGCTTTTCTTATGTATTGGACCTCTGTAGGAATAACTGAATAGTTGAAGCAAAATATAATTTCTTTATGCAAACAAAGATGACATCAATTTTTTCAATTTTTATTTTACTTCTTTTATTCATATGTGTTCTCAAATGTTTATAAATATTTAATAAAAGAAAGCTGAATATTAACTTTTGGATAGAGGTTATATGTATTAAAAGGAAATATTTTTTTCTCAATTTAGTTTGTATAGATATATTTATAATTTTTAATTATAAGAGGCAAAAAAACGGTAGCATATACCTTAATAACCTGCCACCTCTCCCTACCAGAAAAAAAAAATAAGCAAATTAAGAAAAAATGTTAAATTTATAGATAAATGAAAATTTTTAAATGGAAGCAGGAAGGCAATCTATGGCATCGTCAGGTTTCACTCTGAAATGGTTCTTAGCACGCTCATGGCCAAATAATGACCGGATGCCCCAAAGTAAGCCAAGTGCACAAACGAGGTTTATTGAAGAGAGAAAGATAGGATTATAGGACACGAGTAAAATATAGGTTTACGGAGCATGATACTCATGCCACAGATGACAAAGAGACCCATCATCACAACACAGGGAGAGCAAAAGGAAGGGGCCAAAGAAAAAAAAGGGCCTGGTTGTGGTCTGCATCTTGTTTTGTAGTGCCCGGATTGGGACCTCCCTTGTAGTTCAGAGGTCATCATGGAATCACTTTGATTGGACAGTTGGGAGTCGCATGACCTGAGCCTCAGTAAGCATGCGGGTTGTTGTAGGTCACTTTCCAGACTCGATGGTACCTATGCTGCTTGACCCATGGGCTAGAGAGTCCTCTGCATTCTTTTGCAGTTGGTGCACTAAGTTCTGATTGGCAGATTCACAGGGTGTCCCTCCTACCCCAGGTATGGCAGTTGCTGGGGGAAAGGATTAAGGTGGGGCAGGACCAAGATGGGAGCCTGGGCCCCACCCTTGTCCTTCTTCCCAGGTGGGGCAACTGCACCAAAGCAAAGCACCCACATTCATCCCTAGGAGACCCAGAATCATTTGCTAACTACCTAACAGCATCAGTCTCCAAAGGGCAAATTAATGTAAAAGAAGCAATTACCTCTTGAAAAGCCAAATCCAACCAGAATGCTAACCACATCGTTATTCTTATCCTTGAAATAAACATAATGGGACCATTTGGGAAACAATTTTTGAAATTATTAAACCACAAACTGGTTGGTGTTTTCCTGACCTGCCTGTCACTAGTTTCAAAATGGTTTCTATCAGAAGTCTCTAGATCATAATCTTCTGGGTTTTTTTTCTGTTGTACTTAACATGCCTATTGTATTTGTGAAACTTGCTAGAAATTCCTCTGCAATGAAAAGAAATAAAAGGAATCCACAGAAGTCATCTTAAATGGGTGAGAATGAAGGGCAAGCGATACTCTTGAGTACTTAACGTTTACATTTAAGAAAATCTCAAACTATTGCCCTTCATTCACCCTAAGCTTTAACCAGTTGGGTGACTTATGATTCCTGGAACATGAACATTGTCCTGTATCCTCATTTTGGTAGAAGTTTTGTCTTTAACTGAAATTCCTTCCCTGTCCTCCTCAATCCTCACCCCCTGCATATTGACGTGTGTAATTTTTTTCTTTAATGTCAACCCAACTTTCTCTACCAAGGTGTCTTTGATTTCCCCCTCCTAAAAAAAATATTTTCCCCTTTTCTTACCTACCAGACCATGTTGTTGCTGCTACTCAGTTTATTACAATCTAGCGATTTTTATACATATCATTAGACTGTAAGTTCCCTTCAAGTAGGACCCATACAATTTATCGTTGTCACAATACCTACTCAACCTGTAAATGTTATAGTTTCTCAGAGCTCAGCACAAGGCCACCGTCTTTTTTTTTTCTCTGAGCTCTTTCTGTTGGTGCTATCATTCCCTCTGACATTAAAAACCACCTATATGCTGATGATTCTCCTTCATCTCTAAATTTGTATATCTACCTGCCTACACTGACATGAGTCACAGGTATCCTAAAATTTAACTGCTTTCCTGCTGCACCAAACCTAGGTCCTTGTTCATCATCTCTCTCAATAAATGGTACTAATACCAGCCCAGCTTTTCTCTTTATTTCCCATACACCACCTCTGTTCACTCCCTCACCAAACCCAATTGATTCTGCCTCCATACTCTGTCTTACTCATCAGCTTCTCTCCATCTCCACTGATACCAAACGAAACCAAGCCATTGCCCATCCACCACACTCTTGTACCAGTCTCTTAAACACTCTCCCCAGCTTCCATTCTCACATCTTTCAACTACATTCTTCTCAGAACAGCTAGAGTGATATTCAAAACATAAATCAGATTATAATGCCTTTCCAGTGCATTTAGAATAAAACCTAAATCTTTACCATGACCTACAATATCCTACCTAATTTGACCCTTGACTATGGCATTTCATTTCATTTTCCTCCTTGCTCACTATATATTCTGGCCCCCATTTTTAATTTTTATTAAATAAGCTCTGTCCTGCCTCATTGTCTTTGCCCTTACTATGCTCTGTCCTAGGACACCGCCACACCTATCATCCTTCTCATACTTCAGGTTTCAGCTTTACATTCACCTCCTCAGGGGTGCTGTACATACCATCGACTATCTACTAAGCAGATCCTGTTGTGCTGCCTCATTCTTCTTTTTCTCGATTGTACGTGTCACACATTATAATTAAGATATACTTCAGTGGTTGCGATTCATGTGCTACAGGAGCCAGGTATATAAAACAAATGGGTAAAATGGGCCTGGTATAAAACTGTATGAGGTGTGGCTGGGACTAGAGGTGACACTCTGGGTCTAGAATGGGCAGTAGCTATTTAGTTCCAGGCCATTTGGGAGTAGGGCCCTAATGTTGGAAGTATCCCTACATTTTCAAGACAAATAGGCATTCTGAATGTTTGTGTGAACATTACATGTTTTTTAATGTTGTAAAACAAATAATATTTTAAGACACTGTGTAAACCAAACAAGACATGTCTACTGAACATATCTGTCCCTGAGGGTCCAGTTTGTGACCTCTGATTCATTTATACATTTGTTTATCTGTTGCCTGTCTTACCTACTAGATTGTAAGCTCCATGTGGGTCAGAGAACACATCTGTCTTGATTCACCGTTGTATCTCCACTGCCTAACAAGTGTTTGACACATAGTATGAACTCAGTAAATATTTATTGCATGAATGGATAAATATATTCAAATTGCATGCACATATTGTTTAATCATGCTTTCTGACTGAATAAATTGAAAAATGAAATTTAATATTGAATTATTAGAAAAGAATAATTCAGTAGAGGCAGGCAACATTTAGTTTCTTGGTCTATTATGGATGGCTCCAATCAAATATTAAAATATATTAACATGATAATGCTTATAAATATATCTTCAACATAAGCTATATTGTTCCTTTTTAATCAAAACAGTGGAGTTAGTAAAATTACAATGATATATGCAATCAAGAAAGTTATTGATATTGGTTGTATGTGTTTTACATTCCTATAAATGTCTCAAAAAGTTGACATCTCCACAGACATACCAATCCGTATCTGAAAACAAAGGGGAGAGTTCTGTTTCTTATTATTACACAGAGTCTAACTAAAAGTAATGGGATTGGTTTTGATGACTTAGTTATTAAAGTCTGTCTCATTGCTTCATAGGCACATTATATAACAGCAGGCAACAGTGGTTATTGTGAGCACCTTAAATGGAGCTTTTTTGAAATGAACTAAACTATTATTAACCTGATGATAAATGCCTGCTTTTTAAAAAGGAAGTTACAATAAACTAATATTTATAGGACAATTGCTAGTTTTTTTTTTAAAGTGAGTTTGATTATAAACTGACTTTGTCAAAACCGCAAGGGGGTCCGTCCAATTGTTCTTCACACAAAAATCCAATTATTGAGACAATGAGGATTGCCAAGGAAGAAATGAGTTTTTTACATTTTGGATTTTTTTTTCCTTTTTTTTTTTAATTTGTTTTGAGACAGGGTCTCGCTCTGTCTCCAGGGCTAGAGTGCAGTGGCGTCATCATAGCTCGCTGCAACCTCCAACTCCTGGGCTCAAATCCTTTCTGCCTATCCAAAAATAATAAGACAGATGTCTTGTCAGTAGAAGATGCCTCAAATCCGTCTCCCAGACTAAGGCATATCAGGGGCTTTTAAAGGAGGGGGCGTGTGCCTTGGGGCGGGTCATGGTGTATCTCACAAATGCATGGGGGACAAGTTGTGGGGGATGGTGAATTTTGCCAAGAAGTCTTCCCTGGGGCCTTCAGAATCTCAACTCTTTTGTCTTGTAGAAAATCCATCCTTTCAGGCAGGATGTATAGCTCCTACCTATAATCCCAGCACTTTGGGATGCCAAGGCGGGAGGATCACTGAGGTCCTAAGTTTGAGCCCATCCTTACTAGGAAACAGCTCAAAGCATCAAGTAGTGAAGGGAGAAGATTATAAAAAAAATATAGAGGTTCATGGAGCAGGTTACAAACTTCCTGAGTAGTTCAAGAAGGCATGAAATTAATTCTTAACAATTAAAGGGGAATACTTTTTTTCTAAACACATCTGCATTTTTATTCTACTATTGTTTAATAAAAACACTTATATTTCATTAAATACATCATGATAGTTACAGATGTTTTAATTAACATTGAAAATATAAATATTCTCTCTTTTATTTGAAATAGAAATTTTACCAGGTTGAAGATGTGTGTGTGTGTGTGTGTGTGTGTGTGTGTGTGTGTGTGTGTGTGTGTGTGTTAGATTGGGTCTTGAGGGGAAAAAGTCTACAGTATGAGAGAATCTAATTTTAAAACTAATTTCTTAAAATCGATGCTCTGTGAGGAATATATGTTTCTTACTTTTGTTTGGAATATGTTAAAGAAAAGTTTTATTGTCAGTATTTCAAGCAATGGAAGCTGAATTTCGTTGCCACACAGCAAAATTTTCATTAAATACATTATTTGATTCAGTTCTAATCCAAGACAAGTCTTTCCTTTTATACTTTCAGGATGGTGTGAAAAAGTGAGACATATAGGTCTAATTATTACTACTAGTAAACATATATGTTTTATGTAATATATTCATTGCCAAGTCCCTACATATATTATTAAAATGTATAGTTATTAAGTTATATAACTATTAAGAACCTATAATATTGCATATAATTTATTGTGTTTTTGTTTTCCCCTAATATAGAAGTTGATGCTGAGTGATTTACTTACAGTGCAAAAATTTGAATCTCCCTGTTTCTGGATTCATTGTTTTTATTCCCTCCACTGTTGAGGGATTGATTATCTTTACAGTATTTGGTTATAATTATGCTGTAATTGTATTTTGAGAATTGAAACACCAGTATTGAATCCTTTTTGAAATTAGACAAGGTTAAGATAAATAATTAAAATGTTATATCAGGAGCAGCCACACAGTTACCATTATTCCCCTTTCTAAGAGATGCATAACTCTACCCTAATTTAAAATATCAAGTCAATGCAGAGCTATTGGTTTTTATGCTACTGTTATGGTGATTATTGAATAAGTTAGAATCATGTTGAAATGAGGAGCTGGTTATTGGAAAAGAGTAAATAGCCAAAAGAATAATTTTATCTCAGGAGAGGGACATTTTAATTAGAATTAGGTTGATTCTCTATCTGGTACATGAGAATTTTTAAGTAGATACTTAAAATCTCTGTGCTTCTAACTTTGCACCAATGGAACTACCAAGTAGAGTGTTATAGTTAATTATAATGAATGTGGAAACAATTCGAGATACTATTAAATGCTATACAAATGTAAAACATTATTCTAATGGGAATATGAGCTAACTAGTATTTACTGAAAGAGAAAAGAAATAATTGATCTGACATCTCTGAATTCATTCTCCTGGGGTTTTGGTCAGTCAGGAACATAGATGGTGAAGAAATAATGTTTTAGGAATTGTGCCTTGGGTAGGGAAGGAAAAGACAAATAACTAAAAATAGGATCCTTTTCTTTTCTTCTTTTTTTTTTTTTTTTTTTTTGAGACAGAGTCTCACTCTGTTGCCCTGGCTGGAGTGAGTGCCGTGGCATCAGCCTAGCTCACAGCAACCTCAAACTCCTGGGCTCAGGCGATCCTACTGCCTCAGCCTCCTGAGTAGCTGGGACTACAGGCGTGCGCCACCATGCCTGGCTAATTTTTTCTATATATTTTTAGTTGTCCAGCTAATTTCTTTCTATTTTTAGTAGAGACGGGCCCTTGCTCATGCTCAGGCTGGTCTCGAACTCTTGAGCTCAAACAATTCACCTGCCTCGGCCTCCCAGAGTGGTAGGATTACAAGTGTGAGCCACCGGGCCTGGCCTAGGATCCTTACCTACAATCTCTCAGTATTAGTTTTATAAGATGATTCCTGGCTAATAAGAAACTATTTTTTCACAAATTAAACAAATAATTGAACAGAAGGCAGATTATGTGTCAAAATTAATTCGTTTCACATTTTCTAATATAATCATTTGCCATTAGTAGAACAGATTTTTGCAGGCGATATAATCCGTACTAGAAGAGAGCAAAACGTTATGAACATACATATCTAAGAGTGCAAACATAAACAGGCCATTATAATTATTATTGTTATTATTGTTGAAATTGATGTTTGTCATATATATCAAGAAAATAAGTAAATAAAAATAAAGAATTTTTATTTTTATTCAGTTTTCACCTAGAAACGAATACCACAAATAACACATATTTGTAATTAATCCCTTCACATTGTAGGGGAGGAAAAAAGTCTTTTCCCTCTACTCATTTTAGGTACTTTGGCTGGGGCCCTGTAAACTAAACTAACGGAAGACAAATTAACAAGAGAAAAGCATATTCATTTTTAATTTAAGTTTTATATGACAAGGTAGCCTTCATGAGGAAATGAAAACCAAAGAGGAGTTAAGCCTGAGCATTTTTATACTGGATTTGATGAAGAGTGGAAATTCATGGAAAAATGTGATAGAACGAAAGAGGTATGAGCTATGAATAGTAAACAGGGAGGGGGAGGTTGCCCAGCAAGGCCTTCTCTTTCAGATTCCTCTTGGCATCCCTCTGTCTTAGGGGATGGGATGCTCCTTTCCTCTCAGTGTAGGGAGGGCACACCCATCGCATGAGGGTCTTATGCCCTGCTCCATGGGAGAAGGGAAGTTCAGAGAGTTCTTCCTGCCTGTGTTGTTTCTCAAAGTCCTTCAGCTTAAAATACACAATATGCCAAGCTGCCATATTTTGGGGTAGTGTGTTCTTAACCCCAACATCATTCTGTTAGATAGTTTGTAATGTTGGAGTGTAATCTTTTCATGAGTAAATGGCTTACACACACACACACACACACACACACACATACACATTTTCAAATTTAAAATCTGATTTACTTAATATAAATCTCTATAAATGTATATATAAAATACATGTAATAAATGCACATATAAAATACATGTAACATATGCATATATGTAACATTAGAAAAATCAGAAAAAATTTTGAAGATTGGTCATCTGTTCACTAAATCAAAATGTTGCATGTGTTGGCAAGATTCTTTGGTATTATTATCATAAAGCATTTCCCTTTTAAAAAAATTTCTTATTGGATCAGTTTTAATATTATTAAAGAAAAAAGTAGGCTGTTAAATTTTCCTTGGTATGCTTAATTTTATATCTGTATCACCTTAATTATAGTTAGCTTAGCGTGTCCAGTGTTTTTGATCAGAATATGTATTTTTATGTTGATGAAACCTATATTGCATCATTATGGTTTGATATAGTAAACATCCTTTTTCTGGTACAGTAGATACAACAACCTAGAAAAATGATGTTAACTCATTTAGTACACAGATGTCCTGCTACTACTTGAAGAGTATATTTATCCATGGAAAAATGTAAAAGAAATATACAAATCTGCTTGCTGTATGATGGAATGCATTCTCCTATCCTAATGTAAATAAATGGACTTCCTTGTTTTACAGGAACTAGTTCTTTAGGACAATATCTACCTTGTTCAACCCTAAATCTCTAAGGACGATCAGAGTGCCTGGTATATGACTGACTGACTGAATGAATGAATGATTACATTGCTTCCACGGAGATTTGGGAAAATAAATTTTAGCTTCAAAAGTATGGAATGTTGCATATATCAACCCGGGAGTAGTTTTTGAACTGGAGAAATTGAGATCATTTTTAGACTTTAGAGCTAAAACAATTATAATGTTCAAGTATCAAGTTAGAATATTTCGTATGCTTTTAAGAACTTCCTGGGAAAATTACAGTTATGGGTACAAAATACATTACCACTTAACAGAATTTTCTCATAATGTTAAAAACAATATGCAATAAATCATGATGTACACTTCAATATACCTTAATTAATCATTACCTGGACAAGATTATTTTCTAATGTCTTAGATCACACCATTTAAAAAATGAATAGTTTTATTCTATTGTGCTAACTTGTGATTAATATTTATTCTGCTTAAATATATGTACAGTGTTCATATTATCTTTCAAAGTCCTAAGGTCAGATTAAATTTTTTATAGATTTGAATGTTAAATCAAATGACGGAAAAAATAAATAAAGGTTAAGGAAGATTTACTTACCTGAGACACAGCAAGAGTCATAAACTTCCTCTTCAGTCTGGTGAAAAAAACGACATAGTATGACATGGAATAATGTTTATATGTTTAATTTCCAGCTTCATTCACAGTTTGCTCTAATCTAAAGAATTAATAGAAAAAATAAATTCCTTTGGATTAAGAAGAATTCGTATCCTTCTCAATTAATAATTTAAAAATCTGACATTTCCTAACATTTAAAAATGCCATCAAGTGTGTGCATGTTTAGAAGCAAAACAACACAAATTCAATATTCATGACTTTGGTTTTCTGAGGGTTTGTTACAAGGAAAAACACTTTGTTTCATTTTAATTTTATGTAAAATAATTCCACAATTAATGACATTGCACATTGATTTTATATGAAGAGAATATAATCACATCAAGTAGATTTTAGACTTTAAAAATCACATGGTAATTAGCTTACAAAAATGTCTAATGCCATTATGATGACTAGCTCTGCCTTCCTCTGTGAATTGTGAATGATTATTTACATTTTACTACTATTAAGTCTGAGTGTTTTCTTCAGGTTAATCTTGATAGAATTCAGATGCTTTTAGAAAATTATTTTGAAACTTTTCAGATACCTGGTATTATAGGCAGCTGTGAAGTTTTTTTGCTGTTTATTTTGTTAAATGCTTTATTTTTATTAGAAATCACGTACCTTAGAATACAAGGACAAGCGGACTGTGCATAGTGACGGACAGACTATTGCAGAGGGGGAACGTAATACACACTCCGCGAGTGGATGACACTTTCTTTATAATAAAACTGATTGCTCTGACAATATGTTTCAGGAAAAAAAACAACAACAAAAAAAGAAAATACATGTCTTGTCAGAGGAAGGGACATTTCTAGATATTACAAAGAAATAAATATTTGGAAATAAAAATAATACACCTGAGTGAGTTTCCATTGTATTAAAAAATGCTAGTCTGCTTGCATTTTAGTTCCCCATTTCACCATGAACTAATAAAACAGCAGCTTTAATGGATTTTACAGTGTAATTGTGTTATTGGTTCCTGAGTCCAGAGTTTATTATCCTATCTTCTGTCCTTCTCTTCAATGGCTCTTAACTAAAAGGGAGATTAACATCATTCACTTTCTCATCACATCCAATTTGTCACAATGATAGCATAATTAAGTGCATCATTTCTAAGCAATGGATATCCTATCCAAGAATGAATAATTTCTTCAAGTATATTAACAATGCTCTTGACTATATAGGCTTTGATTTTGTGCAGTAAAAAGTCCTGTGTGAAAAGGTTGAATTTTTATTTTATTTTTTGGCAAGGAAGGCACTACACCCCATTAATATTCTGTTTTATTATTACAATAAGAGTGATAGAATATGTACCTCAAGTCCTGGTGCAAAAGCAGGGTTTATGTTTCAATATAAATATTATTTTGAACACTGCCCAAGGAAATTATCATATGTCCTCCTGGAGAGAATAGTATACTAGTAAAAAACAAACTGTACATTACCCCGTAGCTTAGACTTCAGTCCTATGGTTATTAAGTATATAGGGTGTGTGTGTGTGTGTGTGTGTGTGTGTTTGTGCGTATAGTGGAATACATGAAGTCAATTAGAAGATCTGCCTTTTGTGTATAATAATAGGAATGAAAATTATAATCTTAGTGAAGAAAATTTGCGCTGTCAATCTTTGGTAACGAGAAAGTAATAACAGAGCCGAGAACACGCATACTGTAATTTGAAGATGACATATGCAAAAAATGTCATTAGCTCTAAACAAAAATATTTGGGAGCAGTGATAGGTTGCTCACTTGTAATTATTCAGTCAATAATTGGTTTTCATTTGCAAATTACAAGCGCATGGCAAGGAAGTCTTCTTATATCTTCAAATTAAGACACTGGAATGCTAATTAGTCCCACATTAGCTGTTAAGCACTATTCATTAGCAAAGCAAAGAAATAAAAGTCAAACATCTTGTTGTGGATATTGCAGGTGACTTTTGAGCACAGATTTGAAAGACATGAGGGAGTAAATCATGTGGCTATTTGGGAGAAGCCTATTCCAAGTAGAAGGAACAAAAATACAATGGCACTAGACCTATGCTTGATGTAGACAGTAGGAAGGCCAGTATCTCTGGATTCCATAGAGCATGGGGAAGAGGAGTAGGAGACAAGGTCAAAGATACAACAGGGGAGCAGATCTTGTAGAGCTGGAGTCAGCAAACTATGTATGTTTTGGGACAGCCCGAGAGCCAAGAATGGTTTTTACACTTATTAAATGGTTGAAAAAAATCACCCCCAAAATAACATTAATATTACTTGATACAACAGGGGAGCAGATCTTATAGAGCTGGAGTCAGCAAACTATGTATGTTTTGGGACAGCCCAAGAGCCAAGAATGGTTTTTACACTTATTAAATGGTTGAAAAAAATCACCCCCAAAATAACATTAATATTACTTCACATGTGAAAATCACCTTAAATTCAAGTTTCAGTTCCATAAATAAAGGTTTATTGGGACACAGCCATATTCATTCTTTTTCATACTGTCTATGGCTGCTTTCATCTCACAAGGGTAGAATTGAGCGGTTGCAACAGACATGGTGGGTATTCCTCCAAAGCCTGAGATATTTACTGTATGTCTCATTACAGAAACTGTTTGCCTACTGACCTCTGTTGTAGAGCCTTGCAGGCCATTTTAAAGACTAACTTTTAATCAGAGTAGGACGAAAATGATGTTTTTTGGGCAGAGGAATGATATCAGCTTATTTCCTTTTTAAACAGGATCACTTTTTCTGCTACCTACTATGTTGATAATTGGGGGAGTGGGTGTTGTGAGTGGCTTTCTATTTTAATTTTCCCTAAAAATGTTTATCTTCACAACAAGAAGCATAACAGGTCTTCCTTTTTCCTCTACTGGTCATTTTTTCTTACACTATAAGCAAATAAATACATAGACATCTGTGTATACACACACGTGCATACCAATAGTACACATAGTACTAAGTATGGTTATAAAATACACTTGATTGATTTTTGTTAAACTGCAGAATAATGGAAACATATTCTTTTTTTCTTTGTTTTTTTAAAAAGTCACCTTGGGGAGCTTGCAATTCAAGTCGAAGAATGTGTACAGTAGCAAAGATTAACTTTAAGTAACTTTAATGGCTGCAAAGTACCATGTTGTCCTTAGTTCCAGCAAATAATGAAGCATACAAGCTTCTTTTAAGATGCCATTAAAGTATTACTAAGAAAACGTTTCCTTGTATGCTTTGGTATATGAAGTCCTTTTTTGGTAATGGATTTATTGAGCTCTAAATCACACACCATATAATTCACCTATTTAAAGTGTACAATTCAATGGCTTTTAGTATTTCACAGAGTTATGCAACCATCACCACAATTAATTTTAGATTTTTTCCTTCACCCCCAAAAGAAACACTATACCTGTTAAAAGTCACCCCCTAATCCTTCCATTCTACTCCTACACCCTCAGCTCACAGGAACTACCAAATACTTTCTGTCTTTATGGATTAGCCTATTCTGGACATTTCTTATAAATGGAATTATATAATATGTGGTCTTTTTTTACTGGCTTCTTTCATTTAGCATAATGTTTTATGGCAGGTTATAAAAACTGGCATGCCCTCACTTTTACTCCAGCATCAGAATCTATTTTCATTTCTATAAATTATTGCAGTATTAAAACTGTAAAATTTGAAAATTAAAGGATTAAAATACTTTAAATTAAAATTCAATTAAAAATAAAATCAAAATTTTAAAAGTAACGGATATTTCCCCTCAAGTATGCAATACGTGCATTGGAAATATAGCATTAGATGTAGTATATAATATATTCTCTGAATATTACAGCAGCCTTGAGTATCAGAGCACATTGCAATTATTAGTTCTTATCCCAGTCTTGGCTTAAAGCAGTGTCCAATGTATCACAACCTTGAAATTAAATGAGCATTCCATATAATCGTGATATGTAATGGACAATCATTTGTAGTATTATACTGAGATCTAAATATTTAGTTTCATATTATTCAACTTAATTTGTTTCTTCAGTCATGCGCATAAAGTATAGAACAGCATTTATATACAAAAATAACTATCTCAAGATTTTAATTTTCTAATACTTTCAGGAGAGTGTTCAAAAAGAAATCTCCGACTGAGGCCTATCATCAACATTATTTTTTACCGACAACTTACCTAGTATTCTAACATATGCATAACACATTTGAATTTTATTGGACAGAGGAGAATGTTCAATCTGGATGCAAATGTTTTGGCTAATTTTTAATGGCAATAGTAGGGTGAATGTCCTTGAAAATGCATTTACATAGAGATTATTTTCACCTCTCCTCTTTTGATTGGTAATGTAGAGATAGCAAATAAACACTTTGATTTTTCATGAAAATGCAGCTTTTTTTTTCTTTTGAAAATATCAGGTATTAAGATTATCTACAGATACAATTCAGTACTTTTTGAAAAAAGGTCAATTTTATTTTATAAAAAAGGTTTTAATAAGAATGATGGTAGCTGCAGGCACATGTACATTACTCAAATAAAACCTGTGTTTTTCTTTATGAACTATTTATCCATGAGACAACAATAAGAAACTTTTATCAGAAAGATTGTTAATCCATGCATTGTTACTGTGAGGGTCATTTCACAAATGTTTCGATAATTTTTTAGTAGTTAATAATTAAAGACAATGTACAAACAAGTATTTATGTGGCATGATTCAGCAAGGAATGTGCCATATATACTTTCATTACTAAAATGCAATTATAATTTCTAGGATTTATCAGTAAAGAGGAGACAATTTGTCTATATTCTGCCCAGTTATTCATATTTTTTAACCTTAGGCATTTATAGAATCGCTTTTAAGAAAGGATTAAAATTACCTACTGTCCATGCCTTTATACTCCTTTCACATTTTTTTGACCTCAAAGAGAAAATGTGGAAGGAGGTAAGAATCAGAATGAATGGATATTGTAAAAAAAATAACTTTTAAAGTACATACATATACAATATTTTCTAAATTTCTTAATATGTTTCAAAAGTTGAATTTGAAGTGTGTACACATATATGTGTACATGGAAAAAACTATGTGTTTGTGTGCATGCATATGCGTTTACATATACATATATATTTATAATGCATATGCATTCACTAAACAGGACGAGGTCTTTATGAGTTTAATAATTATTCCAAAAGCTATTTCATCAGTATCTATGTTTAGTTTGACATCTAAGTAGACTTTTAATTTAATCTCTGTTCAAAAACATATTAAAATATTTACTAGGCTGTGTTATATCAGTAGAATATGGTTACGTTTAGGAGAGACTATTTGTATAAGACTTTACTAGCTGGAGATTTTATTTAAGAAAGACACATTAAAAAAGATGCCTTTCAAAGCTGTTGTGTAATTTACTCAAGAATAATAAGTGAAATAAAACAGTACAGGAGGTCACTGAATTATAGAAGAGATACGTTCCTAAAAATGTCTTTAGGTTGAATTTGTAGGTAACTCAGATCTCTAATGAATAGTTCATATATGATAATAATAATATTAATAACAATACTATAATGTCTCATATGTAGTAATAATAATACAGTGTAATACTATAATAATAATAATACCCCTGTACTGTAATAATAGGTTACAGAAACTATTGTGCTCCTCATTTTAATTCAAACAAACAGAACATGAAAATAAACTAGTATAAAAAAGTTTAGGTAAGAGACAGGAGAAATTTCAAAAAAGAACATTAAAGGTTAACACTCACTAGTGTTGCTTCAATGCTAGGCTAATAGGAATGTCACACATATTTTGATCGTCTAACCAAATCAATGATAACCTTTCCATTTCAATAATTAACCCACTATGCTGCTTAGCAATAATCGATGTTTTCATTGGAGCACTGCCTTTCACATGTTCCATTATTCTCACTTTACCCTTTATAATTGTACCAGCAGTTCAACTGAAGCCTAATGCTTTCCCAATAAATGATGACATCTGGCCTGTCTCGGAGCGCTTATTTCTACGTTCCTTTCTATTGTAATCACCTTTCTCTTCGCTGCAGGTTCACCTGGACTTACCGTGGACTTTTGCTTTGGAGGCATGGTCATAACGGTAGACACAGACTCACGAAATCAAATAAAAGATAAGAGAAAAGTGATGCTGTGCTTACGCCATGGTATAAACAATGAGACTAGCCATTAGCATAAAAATGCTGCGCCAACAACCGCTTACACCATGCAGATTTGTTTACATGAGCAGAAGAAACGAGTTCTCAAATTGTTAATATTAGTTTAATTATTTAATTATAAATTATCCTTATGGGGAGTCTTGGGAGCCTGTTTGTAAGTCTGGAACGCTGTAGGTCGGGTTGTCTGTAACCAGGAGATTACCTGCATATAAGAATAAAATTATGGTTGTGCTCTTATATCACTTTTTCCTAATCTTTAAATGAAGGCCTTTTAATATGTTTTTCTTGTATTAAAAACACCCACCCATGAAAATCACAAATCTTGAGAAATAAAAACACTTAAATATAAATTTACAGAATAAATGATCTTTTTAACAAATTATTTTTCCTGTGAATTTCTCCCTGTCAACCCATCTGTGAGCAAAGTTTATAAAGACAACCAGTTCTGATCTGTAAAGACTTGTTGCCCCCAAAATGTTTATTTAGTGTTAGGATATGCTTGTAGCTTTTGATTCATCCGCTCACTTAGCATTCAATCTAACAGGTGAGGATTTACATGAAATAAAGACATGTTAGTAAAATATGTATTTTGTTTTTATGGCTACAGAGAAAAAGTTGATGAGTACATAAATAAAGCTGTAAGAATTGTTTACATAGGTAATATACATTTTTATTCATTAATACTCTATCATTAATTTTACATGGGGATGAGACATCATCATTCTGTTTCATTTTTGTCTGTACACAATGCCACCCTCTGTAAGATTCTTATTGTTGTTATTCAAAGGGGAAACCTGTGAAGAATAGAAAACCATACTGACTTGATTTAACTTAGTTCATTTTTCTTAACGTTCCTCTCACCGAAGTTAATTTTATTAATAGAAGTTTGATATGAATGGCACACAGGATTTTATTGGTATTGGTAATATTGAATGTTACATAGTTTTTCTTTAAAATTCTGTATCCCAGTTTTCATTGTTTATGCCATTTACCAAAGTGTTAACATTGCAAATTAGTATGTCAAATTACTAGGGGACCACACCGTGACTGACTGCTGCATCAGTAAGTGGAAAGTGGAACATGATAAATTACTAACTTTATTTTAAAAGCATAAAAACAAAAAAACAAAACAAGTGAATACTGTTAAGGGATATCACATATCAATTTAAGCCAGGCAAAGACAGTGTTTTAATTTTAAAAAGGGAAGCTATAGACCACAATAAAGGTGAAACTTTCCCTTCCCCATTTTAAATTCCATATTGTTAGCAAAATGCTTAATGTGGCAAAAAGACCATTTAAAGCTAATGGTTTTCAAATGCCATTTTTTTCCTCACTACAGTTATGTTACTATTTTTATATTGATAATATAGACATGTGCTTTAGGTAAATAAATTAACAATGCTTACTTTGTAATAATTTCAAATGCTGTCCTTTTACAATACATCTATTATGTGAATAGTAGTCTTGGCTCCTCAGTTACACAGCAGAAATAGGTATTCTAGGAGAAGTCCACAGAATCAATTCCCAACTACAACCTATATTTAAGAATATGTTTCTGTTTGCTTGTAATTTGGATATTCTGTTTGTCCTAATATCATATGCAAGTTTTAAGATGGGACTATTCACTCCATAAAGTTCTGCATCAGTGTTAAATATTGCTCTGTGTTTGTTATTATTTGGGTAAATCTTATCAGACAAGGCAGATGTAATTTATAAAATTATAAGTAAAATACAAATTGCATGAGTATAGTCAAATAAATTTTAGAGATTATCTCAAATCCACCAGATAATTGTGAAACATCCCTGTCCTAATATCGCCACGTAGATTAGGTGCTTCAGATAATCAAGTGCTAAATTCTTTGTACGTCAAATACAGAGATAGAGATTGAATGGGTCTATTCTAATGACTAAAATTGGTAACCTAAGTATTTCATAGTTTTAGCACTTAACGAAAGCACTTGGGATAAGTTACTTATGAATTAGATACACACGCACACACACACACCTTTTCAAAATATTTTATCCAATTTACAGATACAGATAACTTCTTGTATTTTTTTCTGAAGTGAATTACTGGATCATCTACCATCCTTATTTACTGTGCCTTAATTTCTTAATTTTGACAACCTTATATAGGATGGTTTCAAACTTTATTGTGAAATTTTATTCTAAATTATATATATAAATAATATATATATGTTTTGCATACAAATGTATACACACAGACATATATATATATATACAAACATATCTGCATATAAACACACACATATATATAAAATGCTATCCAACGTGTTATTTTCCCCATCCTACTTTTTCTAATTTTTCAGTTTTCCTTTTTCTTTCTTCCTCTCTCGCAGGTCCCAAATCTTTGAAAAAATATGATATATCAGTGTTATAAATTATTTCAAATATTACATATTATACATTAACTTTATGGCTTAAAGATCATTACTGATTATTTTGTAAGATGTATAAGAATTATATTAATATATGTTTGTCTCTGCTTTTTTCCACATGAGAAGACTCATTTGTATAATTTTAAAACACTCATCCACATATGCCTTCCAATATTATGAGCATTTTTAAATTATTATCCTGAACATGGAAGAAAGTTTAGTTAGCACCACTATAGAATTTTTTTTAATTTCAGAATATTGTGGGGGTACAAATATTTTGGTTACATATAATGCCTTTGCCTCACCCAAGCCAGGGCTGCAAACTTGCCCTTCCCCCATACAGTGCGCACTACATCCATTAGTTGTGAGTTTACCCACTCCCACCACTCCCCTCCCACCTGACCAGCACCCAATTCATATTACTTCCATGAGAGCACCTTAGTGTTGACCAGTTAGTACCAACTTGATGGTGAGTACGTGTGGTCCTGGTTTTTTCATTCTTGTAATACCTCACTTCGAAGGATGGGCTCAAGCTCTACCCAGGATAATATAAGAGGTGCTATTTCACCATTCTTTTTTGTAGTTGAGTAGTATTCCATGGGATACATATACCACATTTTATTAATCCACTCATGGATTGATCGGCACTTGTGTCGTTTCCACATCTTTGCAATTGTGAATTGTGCTGCCATAAACAGTCGAGTGCAGATGTCTTTATTATAGAATGTCTTTTTTTCCTTTGGTTAGATGCCTAGTACTGGGATTGCTGTATCAAATGGCATTCCTATTTTTAGCTCTTTGAGATATCTCCAAATTACTTTCCACAGGGGTTGTACTAATTTGCAGTCCTACCAGCAGTGTATGAGTGTTCCTATCTCTCCACATCCATGCTAACATTTGTTATTTTGGGACATTTTGGTAAAGGCCACTCTCACTGGAGTTAGGTGATACCTCATTATAGTTTTGATTTGCATTTACCTAATGATTAGAGATGCTGAGCACTTTTTTATATGTTTGCTGGCCATTATTCTGTCTTCTTTTGAAAAGTTTTGGTTCATGTCCTTTGCCCACATTTTGATGGGGTTGTTTGATTTTTTTCTTGCTGATTTTCCTGAGTTCTATACAGAGTCTAGTTATCAGCCCTGTATTGGATGTGTAGCATGCAAATATTTTGTCCCATTGTGTAGGTTATCTCTTTGTTCTCATGATAGTTTCCTTGGCTATGCAGAAGCTTTTTAATTTGATCCATTTACTTGTACCATTTATTTATTTTTGTTGCTGCCATAATTGTTTTGGGGGTCTTCTTCATAAATTCTTTGCCTAGGCTGATGAGTATAAGAGTTTTCCCAACATTTTCTTCTAGAATTCTTAAGGTTTCGCACCTTAGGTTTAAATCTGTTATCCATCCTGAGTTGATTTTTGGGATCCAGTTTCAATCTTCTGCATGTGGTTATAAAGTTTTTCCCAGCACCATTTATTGAATAGGGATTCTTTCTCCCAATGTATGTTTTTTGTTGCTTTGTCCAAGATTAGATGACAATGTGAGGATGGTTTTACATCTGGGTTCTCAGTCCTGTTCCAACTGTCTATATCTCTGTTCTTGTGCCAGTACCATGCTACCATGCTGTTTTGGTTACTATGGCCTTTTAGGAAAGCTTAAAGTCTGGTAGACTGATGCCTCCCAATTTGTTCTTTTTGCTTAAGATTGCTTTGGCTATATGAGGTCTTCTCTGGTTCCATAGGAAGCAAAGAATTATTTTTTCTAGATCTGTAGGGAATGATAAAATTTTTAAATCAAGAAACTGATTGCTACCTGAGGTCACGCTGATCTCAGGGTGCAAACTACACACTGACAATGAAAACAAGTGATTTCCGTGAATATTCCTATTAAGTTTGTAAATTTCTGTTCTGGCCCCATCATTTTAATAGTGATTCCGGTGGATTCACACAGCAAACTCCAGAGAGAACATTTCAATTGACAGCCATTTTTCTTTTCTATAGTAGGAAGGGAAAAACAATTTCCTAGAATTTTCATTCTTTTCTAAAAGCCAAGAGAATTTGAATCTACTAAAGAAAAAATGCTGTTTAGAACATAATTTTGAGAATCACCTAGGTATAATAACACAGAATTCATATTTTAGCATTCTGCTTTTGAAATGATGCAGATAAAAAAGATAATACTGCTGCTTATGTAAATTGCTGCATTTAGTGTGCTAATATCGTTTGTAAGAATGTATACTTTTCTTGCACAGAAAATAGCAAGTAAAACTTAGAAATTGGAAGGAACTGCGTACTAAGACCTACACTTCAATATCAATGTTGTGTGTATATACAGTGGTTTTATTTACATATGCATTTATAAATATTCGTGGTAATCTATATATAGGGAGAGTTTTCAGATGTTTATGTCAACAAAGAATATAAAGAAGTTTGTTCAGGTCACATTTTATTTTGTACAAGCATATTGCTGATCATCATTATTCATGCAAAAACCATATCAAGTTAATGGTTAAATTTCCTTGTTTTGTAAGGAAGGTTGGTCTTCCAGACTTTTCACAATATAGAAAGAATTACCTAGAGGAGACAAGTGAAATGAAAGACTTGTTTGAAGATATTACTTGACTGTGCTGTGAGTTTCTTTGCAGGAGTTACAAATGTTTTCCACAGGCAATTTAAATATCATAATATGATAACTGAGCCCAATTTTAAAATCAAAATATTAACAAAATCATAGAATGTCAGAGTTCAAATGATCCTTGGTGGTCATCATGTCTAATCTCCATTTGATGCATAAATCCTTGCTGTGACATCCTGCTCGTGCTCACACCAATTGTGGCTACTTTCATGTGTGCCAGTAAACAAAGAACTCAATGACTATCATTCTCAGTGGAAAAAATCTTCCCTCTTGTAATCTAAAGCCACAGAAAGAATGTTTGAACTAGAACAAACTTTAGATTTTATTTTTATCTCCTTTTACAGTCCAGGACACTAAAGTCCACAAAAAGTGTGGGTTACTTTAACCAGTTAGGGATAGAATTGTAGAGTAAGACAAAGTACTCAAATAAGTGCAATTCATCAAAGGGAAGGAAAGAAAAACAAAGAAAAAATTATAGGACATGCACTTTACAGGGTTCATGTTAAGAATTATTGTTAAAAAAAAGAAATAAAAGAATTATTATAGCTCTATTGGTTGTACACACAAATAAATATGTGATCTTTTAAAATACCATGAAAAATTTATAATTATCCTTGGCTGCTACTTTGTTTTAGTTATTTGGCAGTTTTGTGCTTTGACATTTTCAGACCATATCACCCAACAGTTAACTTCCAGATTTGCTCTCCTTTTATACTACAGTCCTGAATGACCAGCAATCCTGATGTTATTAGTACTAGGCTGTCACAGGATTACTTAATTTAGCTCTGAATTTTTCTATATTCATCATGAAATCAATGGAAAGGGATGAAGAAATGATATTCACATGATTTAGAAATGTAAGCATTGTTAATTTTCTATGTATGACTTTGTCCAATTGATTTAAATGTCTGGCCTTTGAACTGGTTCTACAAAATTGCTTGTTGCATGTACAAAATCCAAATGACATGGTGACATTTGATTATATATAAATGTCTCTGGGGAGCTGCCAGTGCTACCATCCTATTCAATATTTATTCTTTTAAGTAATATGGATCCATCTATTTCGATTACTTTATCTATTAAAACATTGCATAATCACCATAGTGTCAGTTTAGGCAATAAGCTTGGCTTTCAAATGAACATAACCTGTAGACAGTGAGATGATTGTACAAAGTAAATAAGCTGCTTGTATTTAACTCAAATACATATACAATGATTCTAATTATATATTCATTAAATTTAAGCAAAGAGAATGAGAAAAATATGAGGACAGCTTTAGAACAGATTAAAAAGAGTTGGAACTTTCAGACAAGTGTTGCTATAGTCACATGGTGAATATTTATCAGCCATAATATACACAGCTGATATTTGGATTTTTTATTATTTATTTTGCTTTTTATGGCTTGTGAGCAGAAAACCATAAGACAGAATTTAGGCTTCATGGAAATCCCCTGACAGTTCATGTAAAAGCAACATTTTCCAGAGACTTAAAAAAATAGTTACAAAGGCTCTTGTATCAAATAAGATGCCTTTGCTTTATAAACGGTGCATGTAGAAGATAGCTAAATTATTTTTTTAAAACAAGATACAAATGAGGCGAGGCAGCAGATTGAAACTTCTTTTCAATATTGTCCATTGTAACAGTATCAAAACTCTTAGTCCCAATCAGTGCCTGACACATGCAGGCACTCAAAATTTATAAACACATAGATGGATAAACTTATCTGATTCAGTTAAACTACTCTTAAAAATACACTAATTTCCTTTAAAAATTAGAGACATGAAAGTCAAATTTAATTTTGTAAAGCTCCAGAATTTCCCCACCCCATTGGACTTTTAAGTATACTTCATGATTACTTAATAATGTTTTTCAGCAGTTTTATAGTCTCTAGAAAGATGTTTCAGGTCCACATGCTTGGAAACTATTTTTCTAATAAAAGTGTCAAGTTGTTCCAAAGTTTGTTTTGTTTTTAATGTATAATATATCCATTTGGAGAATGCAAATGCATTAAATTGTTGCACTGCCTCTGGTCTACTGCCTTGCAAACGCGCTTTGCACATAAGAGACAACCCCTGGATATATTTTTTTATCAAAATCATAAAACCTAGGAAACATTCTATAGAACTGCCATAAGTGCCATTTTTTCATGAACATCACATTTATAAGGTATTTTTAGCATACTCCTCTTTTCTTTCTGCCTATGAGAAAGAATAGGCCAATAAAAACTGAACTATTATTTTGAAATTTAATTTTGACAACTGAGAATCTTTAAAGACATTCCAGTCAGGTACAACAATCTTTTCTTTCACCCCGGGAGTCTATTAAACTGGAAAGCTGTGCTGCTGCATACAACTGCTTGTTTTTTGGGCGTGGGGGTGAGGGGCAGCCTACAGCTCTTCTATATGTGCAACTTGTACAATAGGTAACAGTCAAAATGCCTCCCAGGAAGGAAAATTTGGAATATTGTCTTTTTCTCCCACTAATTAATGTCTGTATTTTCTACAAATACATCTTTCCTTTTTCTGGAAAACAACAGTAAGCATTTTGGAGTGGACTTTTGGGATATCTATGACCTAGTCAACATTGGAGAATTCCCCTGGTAATTCTTTGTTTGATGCTTAAACCTACTCTTAAAATTGTAAAAGACCTATTTACTGTATCTATAAATGCCACATAGAATTTGTGGTTTGGATAATTTGGAGGTTAATATATTACTTTAGTAATAAATATTCAGATAATGGAACTAATAGCTATAACAGGATATGATATGAGAATACATTTTGATTTCTATGAAATGGGAAAGAGATAACTAGCTCAGTAGAGGCTGTATTATTATTATTGCATTACTTTGAGAAGGAGGGAACTGGAGTGCAGAATGATTAATTTTTAAAACCATCAGCAGTAACAAAATCGAGAATGGGACTATTGAACTACGTTAGATCTAAAGTAATTATCTTTTTAAATGAAGACATAATCTGACAAATATATTTCTCTTATTTGATCACAATCTCTACTTGTATTAATAATGTTTTTTCAGTATATTCCCACAATGTGACTTTATATTATGTCTTCAGATTTTTTTGAAAACCTTTTCAAATTTCATTCCCAGGGGCCTTTTTTTTCAGTGACCACTCTAATGTATATTTGAAAGAAAGACTTTGCCACTGATTTGACCCAGCAAAGCTTAATAGTGCCGTGACAAATAAATAAGGGCTGAGGGAAAGCAAAAGGAGAGACTTTCCTTGTAAATCCTACTATTGTTTAGTCAATTGGCAAGATGTTCTCAGATCTTTCTAATATCCAGCAGAGAACATGATTGCGGTTTAACTTCTTCCAACAATAAATCAGTGATTAATTTGCTAAACACCTATGTCTTAAGAGGGAAATTACAAGATTGCCAAAGGCAAGTGTACAACTTTGGAGCAGAAGATTGGAGAAGTGCCTGACTTGTAACTGAAAACAATGACTCTTATTTCCTACCCTGATTTTCACACAAAATAAATAAAATTTTAACTCTGGCTATAGTCAATGAATCACAGAAAGGTTTCAGATAAATATAAGCAAATACAAGTTTTTATAAGTAAACAGTCTAAAATAGTAAAGTTTTGTAGTCCTCTCTACTAAATTCTAACCTCTATGTCTTTTTTTCTGTAGCTACTAATATTTTTCTTGTATCACCTAATCACACAGTAAATGCTCTAATATATTTGAGGATACTTAGGGCAAGAAGGGATCTTAAAACCTTATAAACTCATGAGGTATTGAAGCCACTAGCTACATGTGGCTATTTACTGAGCATTTGAAATGAGAATAGACTGCATTGAGATGTGCTATAAGTGTAAAATACACACCGGACATCACAGACTTAGTAAGAAGATGCAAAATATCTCATTAATAATTTTGATATTGATTACATGTTGAAATAATATTTACATACATCGAATTAAATGAAAATATATTATTAAAATTAATTTCACTTGTTTCTTTTTCTTTCTTTCTTTCTTTCTTTCTTTCTTTCTTTCTTTCTTTCTTTCTTTCTTTCTTTCTTTCTTTTTCTTTCTTTTGACTGGGTCTCTGTTGCCTGGGCTAGAGTGCAGTGGCATCATCATAGTTTACAGCAACCTCAAACTATGGGGCTCAAGAGATCCTCCTGCCTCTGCCTCCTGAGTAGCTGGGAGTACAGGCACACAGCTCCACACCCAGCTAATTTTTCTATTTTTTGCAGAGACAGGGTCTTGCTATGCTACTCGGTTTGGTCTTCAACTCCTGGTCTCAAGTGATGCTCCTGCATTAGCCTCCCTGACCTCTTTTCACTTTTTATAATGTGGCTAATAGAAAATTTAGAATTATATATGTGGCTTGCATTTAAGGTTTACATTATATTTCTGTCCTACGGTGCTGGTCTAAAGGCAGAAATGGAGTAACTTTGCTAAGATAGATATCAGGAAAGCTTTTTGGATGCTTTGTAAAATAAAGAATTTAATGTGCACAGGCAAGGCCAAAGGAGATGTGAAAATGTAAAAATAGGCACGTAAGAATGGAGGCAGGTAGGTGTTAGTGGCTTTGGAAATTGTTGCAACCATCGTTGGCAGAACCAAACATTCTTCCCCAAAAGGCAACTTAGGTAAGAGGTTATTTTAGAAATATAAATCTCAGAAATTCAACTTAACCTTAAAAAATATTCAATCTAGGGTCTAAACAGCTACTGCAATTAGGCCACATAAGTGCTCAAATTATAATGAAATTTGTGGTATTTTATAATTTAAATTTCACATTTTAAAGTGTATCCTTTACCCTTTTTTTGCACCATTATATATTGGTTGAGCAAAATTTTATGTTCCTATTTTCCTTTAACTTACAGAAGAGAGTCAGCAATTTGTGTGGGAGGTTTACTTATTTAATTCTCTTGAATACAGGCCAAGTAGTTTTTCATTAGCACTAAAAATGACTATAAAATGCCTCTGTTATATTAAAACATTAGATAATATCATCTAAACTAATTTGTAATAATTTGATTTAAAAATGACATATGATCCCCTAGCATAAACACTATCAGTATTTCTTCTCTTTATGGAGTCCCACTCCTCATTTACTGAATTCCTTTTTAATATACAGGAATAGCACCTATGATTGAATACATTAGAACCATGTGCTTAGCACAGTGTACTCACATCTAGATTTACATAAATATTCATTAGGAAATTATTATTTTATTTCGAATACATGTTATTCAGCCACTTAAAATCAATTTTTTCTTTATAAGATCATCTGAAAACATAATTTCAGGAGTTTGCCTTGGGTAAATTGACACACATATATATTTTTGAATGTTTTTTGGAATGAAAAATCTGGACCCTGGAAACTAACTGATACATCTAGCTTTGGGTATATTGCATACTCTATTTGACAAGAGAATTTACTTTCAAGAATTTGAGGATACAAGATTCTAGGCTGGGCATTATTCTGTTTGAGAAGAGTGAGAATGGGGCCCCAGTCCCTTATTGCTTCTAAGGTCTCAGTTGAGAAGTCTGCCGTTATTCTGGTGGGTTTTCCTTTGTAGTTTACCTGCTTCTTTTGCCTTACAGCTCATAAGAAGGCCTCTTTGGTGGTTATTTTGGTCAATCTGATGACTGTATCATGATGTCTTCCTGTTTGTGATGAATCTCCCTGGAGTACTTTGAGCTTCTTGTACCTAGATATCTAGATTTTTAGCAAGGCCTGGGAAATTTTCCTCTATTATATCCTCAAATAGCTTATTCAACCCTTGTATATTTTCTTCTTCACTCTCAGGGATGCTTATGATTCCAATGTTAGGCCTATTCACATAATCCCACATTTCTTGTAGGCTTTGCTCTTTTCTCTTATTTCTCTGTTCTATCTTTGTGACTGACTTACTTAATTGAAATGTGTTATTTTCAATCCCTGAAATTCTTTCTTCTGTTTGATCTACCCTATTCTTGAGGTTTCCACTGTGTTTTGTAATTCCTTGAGTAAATTCTTCATTTCCAGAAGTTCTATTTGATTTTTCTTTACTATTTCAATTTCTTTAGTGAATTTTTCTTCCAAGTCCTGGATTTTGTGTGTGTGTGTGTGTGTGTGTGTGTGTGTGTGTGTGTGTGTGGTTTCTTTGTGTTAGTTATCCATTTTCTCTTGCATATCATTGAGTTTTTGTACAATCAATGTTCCAAATTCTCCTTCTATCATGTTAGTGTTCTGAATTTGGTTGATATCCATGGGTAGCAAGCTGCCATTCCCCTTTGGAGGTGTGCTTTCCATTTGATTCTTCATACTTCCAGAGTTCTTTCACTGATTCCTTCCCATCTGGAGCAGCTGTTGCTTCTTACCTTTAGATTTTCATTTAGATAATGACACTCCCAGTTTAGTCTCTGAGCCAGTAGGTGGTGTTTTGGGGTAAGATTTCACCATGCCCTGTATCATGAGTCAGTAGACGTAGTAAAAGGGTGTGCCAATTGATCTCCCTGTCCGTAGGTGGTGCTTGCTGGGAGGAGCAAGCTGCGTTGTTGTTTTTGGGTCCTGTAACTGGCTCTCATACATTTGGAGAGTTACGCTAGTGCCTCAGGTGGTGGGTATAGCCCTGGGACTTCCAGGTGTGTCCTTATTCTCCACCTCAGGGGGGGCAGGGGGGGAGTGAGTCTGGGCAGAGCTGGGTTGGGGGAACCTGCCCTCAAGCTCCACAAATTCTGTTAGCAGGGGTCAAAGGTCTGTTCTCTGCTTCTGGTCAAAGCTGACAGAGAGCAGCTGAAATGGACCCACTCAGCCAAAAAGTCTGCATGTGGGGGTAGGGCTGTGTGAGACCCGCAGTCTGGTATAGGCCTCACTGGTTTCCACCCTTCCATATTCCACAGTTTCTCCCAGGCCTCTGCCAGCAGGCAGGAACTAAAGCCTAAGTTTCTTATATGAAGGAGAAATAAAGACTTTCTCATACAAGCAAAGACTGAGGGAATTCATCAAGACAAGACCTGCCTTCCAGGAAGTACTCAAAACAGTGTTAAACACAGATCAGCACAATAAATACTCACCAATGTAAAATCATCCAAAAGCTAAAGGTCAAAGGCTGGATATCACAATGGCTCAAGAGAGAAAACAAAGCAATGAAGTTCAACTCAAGAAGATGAACAGAAATCTGCCCCACTTACCAATTCGTTCAATAAATGTGAATGTCTTGAACTGCCCACTAAAGAGACATAGGCTGGCCAAATGGATAAATATACACAAGCCAAGTATCTGCTGTCTTCAGGAAACACAGCTAACCCACAAGGATGCATTCAGACTCAAGGTGAAGGGATGGAAAACAACATTTCAAGCAAATGAAAGCCAAAAGAAACCTGGTGTGGCAGTTCTGATTTCAGATAAGTTAATCTTCAAACTAACAAAAGTAATGAAAGTAAAAGATGATCACTATATAATGGTGAAGGGTACAATTCAACAAGAAGACATAATAATTCTAAATTATATGCACCTAACTCAGGTGCACCCAGATTTCTAAAGCAAATCCTACTTGATCTAAACAAAATGATAAACAGTAACACTGTAATACACAGGGATTTTAACACCCCTCTGACAGAACAGGACAGATCCTCCAAACGGAAAATTAACACAGAACTAATGCACTTAAACAGAACTCTAGAACAAATGGGCCTGACTGACGTTTACAGAACATTCTACTCAAAAACAACTGAATATACATTCTTCTCATCAGCTCATGGGGCATTCTCTAAGATTGACCATATCCTAGGCCACAAAGCTGTCTCAATGAATTTAAAGAATTGAAATTATACCATGCACCTTCTCAGACCACAGTGGAATAAAATTAGAAATCAACTCCAACAGAAACTCTCATCTCTACACAAAGTCATGGAAACTGAACAACTTTCTGCTCAATGATTCTTCATTAGGGAGAAACTTAAGATGGAAATCAAAAGATTCTTTGAACTAAATGATGAAGGAGACACAAGTTATCAAAATCTGTGGGACACAGCTAACGCAGTACTGAGAGGAAAATTTATATCCATAAATGCCTATATCCAAATGACAGAAAGATCACAAATAAGGAATCTAATGAATCATCTCAAAGAACTGGAAAAGATGAGCAAACCAACCCCGAACCCAGCAGAAGAAAAGAAATAACAAAGATCAGAGCAGAACTAAATGAAATCGATAATAAAAAAACTGCAGAGAAGATTAATAAAACAAAAAGTTTGTTTGTTGAAAAAATAAACAAAATTGACAAGCTTCCTGCTAGACTAACGAGAAGCAGAAAAGAAAGGACTCTAATAAGCTTCATTAGGAATGAAAAAGGAGAAATTACAACTGATATCATGGAAATACAAAATATCACATATGAATACTAAAAAATCCTCTATGTACATATACTTGAAAACATGGAGGAAATGGACAAATTTGTAGAAATGCACAGGCTTCCTGGGCTAAATCAGGAAGAAATAGAATTCCTGAACTGACCAATATCAAGTACCGAAATTGAAGCAACAATAAAAAACCTTCCTAAAAAGAAAAGTCCTGGACCAGATGGTTTCACATCCAAAGTTTTACCAGACCTATGAAGAAGAGCTGGTGCTTATACTGCAGAAATTATTCCACAACATCTAGCAGGAAGAAATCCTCCCCAATATGTTTTATGAAGCCAATATCACCCTGATACCAAAATGAGGAAAGGATGCAACAAAAAAAGAAAATTATAGACCAGTATCCCTTATCAATATAGATGCACAAATTCTCAACAAAATCCTAGGAAACCAAATTCAGTTGCCTATCAAAAAAATAACCCATCATCACCAAGTGGACTCCATCCTAGTGATGCAAGGATGGTTCAACATAGACAAATCTATAAATGTAATACACCACATAAATAGAAACAAAAACAAAAACCATATGATCCTCTCAGTAGAAGCAGAAAAAGTATTTGACAAAATTCAGCATCCTCTTATGATAACAATGCTTAAACAAATTAGGCGTAGATGGGACTTACCTAAAAAACACAAAAGCCATGTATGACAAACCCACAGCCAACATCATACAGAACAGGGAAAAATTAAAAGCATTCTCACTTAGAAATGGAACTAGACAAGTTTTCCCTCTATCACTGCATCTATTCAACTTAGTGCTGGAAGTCCTAGCCAGAGCAATCAAACAAAAGAAGGAAATCAAGGGCATCCAAATGGGGGCAAAAGAGATCAAATTTTTGCTCTTTGCTGACAATATTATCTTATATTTTATATATAGAAAACCTCAAAGACTCTGCCATGAGACTACTGGAATTGATAAACAAATTCAGCAAAGTCTCTGGTGAC
>RJWJ010019475.1:15964-30321 GCA_004363605.1 Indri indri | reverse complement strand
ATCACCTCCATTCAGTTATCATGTCCTCTCGAGTCTCCCTAATGCTGGCATACAGTGACTACCTCAAGGGAGTGATAAGCTCAGCCGTGTTTCTGAAGACCACTGTAGCCATGGTGTGGAGGGTGGATTGGAGGCCTGCCGAGCTGGAGGAGCTATGAGGCTGGCCGCAGCAGTCCTCCAAAGTAGTTAGGGCCATGAAGACAGTGGCTAGGAATGGAGAAATGAAAGGACAGACAGAAGGCTGGGGGGTGTGTGGGGGACTGCTAGAATACGGGAGTACGAGAGGGAGATGAACCACCATGAGGCAGTCTCACCTGGTGGTAAATGGTCCAGGTTGTGAAGCCACATTGCCTGGATCTGAATCTTGGTTTTTTCACTTACTAACTGGGTGACCTTGAGTGAACTTAATCTGTTTTCCTGTTTCTCTAGAAATGACCGCGCCCCTCGTCCACAGCACCCATGCAGTAGGTGTGAAGCAGCACACCCAGAACTCTACCAGCTCCTGACAGGATCTCGCTCCTCTCTCTCCCTCACACCCAGCATCTACCTGAAGGTCAGGGCTAATGTCATGATGCCCTCTAGCCCTCCGTACGCCAGTTATCACAAGAAGCCAGGAGCCCTGGGTCATGCCTTATCTCCTGGGCTCTATACATCCTCTCTTTGGGTCCTTCTCCACTCCTGAAACTCTTTGGCTCTGCCCCCTGGGTCTCAGTCAGTCATCAGCAATATCTCTCACATCCTCAACCTTTTCTCAAAGGCCATTTTCTTCAAGTCCTTGATCTAGCTGAAACCCGGTTCTCTGCTGAGGACGCTGCTGCTTCTACAGCTCTCTCAAGTGCTGCTGTCGTCGTTCCCACGCCTCTCTTACAACTGCCCTAACAGTTGGCTAGGTGATCCTCAATGCTGTTTCCAGACCACTCTCCCTTCCTCCTTCCCAAGAAAGCCTCACCGCTGACTCTCATGTCATCTGACTATATCCCTGATACCCCACCCTTGTTCGTCACCACACATCACCGGGCCACTCCCCCTCGTTTTTTGAACATTTTAGCTCCTGGCTTGCCGTCAGTCTCTCAAACACCACTGTTGTCATAAATGCCTGGTTCTCTCATTGACATCTTTCATGTCTCTAGCTCACTACCTCTAGGAGGCAAACCACAACTCTTCAACCACACACAGACCAACGATTCACTGATCCAGCTGTTTTCACTGTCCTCGATCCCTTGCGACCTCATTTCCTTATTTACCCAGCTTAGAGTCCATGGTCTATCATTGCAATCACTCCTTTGCATAAATCTCAACACCACCTTTGTCTCTTCTCAATTATATTGCATTCACCTATAAAAACCCCAATACTGTTTAAGTCCACATCTCAGCCCATTCCACATCTGCATCATCATAGCTGAATGTGAATAAAGAAAAACACACAATCATGCTGACTGGTCTCACTGTAGATCCATGACACTAACTTCATATGGCCCTTGGTGCTGCTGCTAATCCTACTTCACTCTCTCCATTCCTTCCCTGCGTCGTAATAATAGCTAACAACAGGTACTTTTACAGATGTTAACCCAATTCTCATAACCAACCTAAGTGATTTCGTCTGTCTGATTCATGGGTGAAGAAACTGAGATACAAAATGGTAAAATAGCTTTCTCCAAATCACACAGCTAGTGAGCGGTTAAAATTCAAATTCAGGCACATGGCTCCAAAGTCTGATCTCTTGACCTTTCTAGAACTACTCCTTATCTTCTGTTTTCTCTTCAAACATCCAATATCTCCTTCTCCTCTAAAACCTCACTGGTTTTAGCTGGTTATCTTCTTGGTTTTTTTCCAATGAAGGTACCCAGTAAAGAACTTCCACACCTCCCCACTATCATATCTGCCCACCTAATTGCATCTGTGTCTATATTCTGCCTTCCCTCCTGAACCATGCCCAAATTATTCATTCCGAGAACTTCTCCTATCTAAGCCAGCCCTTCTACTTGGACCCCCAGTCCCATCCCCTCGCCATAGGACATTGCTCCAGCAATTACCACCTCCCGCCATTATCATCAGTTTTTCCCACTCTACAGGAATACTATTAACATACATTTTGTCATTTCTCCCAATTTAAATCTCAAATGAATTACGAATCTTAAAACAATTATGCTAAGGAAAAGAAATCAGACTCCCAATCCTAAATTCTGATTCCATTTTATAAAATTCTAGAAAATGAACACTAAACTACTAATCTATGGTGACAGATAGTAGATCAGTAGTTGTCTGAGGGCAAGGGGCCCAGGGAGGGATTATAAAGGGGAAGGAGGAAACTTTGGAGGGTTATCAAACACGTTCATTATCTTGATTGTGGTAGTTTCATGGGTATATACATGTCGAAACGCAACAAATGGAACACTTTAAATGTGAGTAGTTTGTAGCTTATCAATTATACCTCATTAATTGAAAAAAAAAAACCAACCTTTTGACCCCACATCCCTCTAGTCATTGCCCAATTTTCCTGCTCCCCTTTATGGTAAAACTCCCGAAGCAACTGTCTAAATGCACTGCCTCCAGTTTCAACCCCATTTTCTACCTTACCACTCTTCCCTCCTTTGCTCCATGCCAACTAAACTGGCCACTTCCCACCCTCTAACTCCCAGATATGTTTCTGCCTCTGGATGTTTGCACTCTGCCCCTGGATATCCATGAAGACCCTTCACTTCCTGAAGAATTCTGCTCCACTTTCACCCCAGTGAGGCTTTCTCTAACTATTCTATTTAAAACTGCAGCCCACCTATCACCCCTAACATTTCCGTCTCACTCCCCTAACTGATGTTCTTCTGTTATTTAGCACTATCTGACCCACTGCATACCTTGTTTACTGAATATCACCCCCAACTAGAATCTTAGTTCCAAGAAAGCAGGGATTTTTGTCTATTTTATTCATTGCCATAACCTCTCTTCCCTGACCGTTCATGTGCCTCAATAAATATGAGGACCGGTGGATTAGTGTCTTCAGAGTCATTTGGTTGTAAATAAGAGAAACCCACTCACACTCACCTAACCAAAAAAGCATTAGAGGGATTCCGAAGAATTTCATGGATGCCTTGGGGAGGAAGTATAGACAGAACAAGGGAAACAGAAAGTCATCAGGAACTAAGATGGTTTATCTCTTCTCCAGTCTGATCTGCTGAAGCAAGATGATCTCCTTGTTTTCTTTGCACTTAGGTTTCATTCTGCTTTCTCTCTGCAGACCAACTTTCTCTGCTGATTACCCAGACTTAGAATTTCCAGTTTCCCACATCTTCCCAGATCAAGAATTTCATTATAAATCCCAATTACAAATCCCTGTTTAGAGAAAGCTTGAATCAGTTGTACCAATCCTGGTCCAACTGTGAAAAGGCATGTAGCCACTTATGCACTAATAAAAGCATTTTTTTCACATCTAAGAGGGCATGTTGTTCATAGAAAAGACTACTTATAGTCCCTTGTTAAAGTTAAGCATTTAAAAACTTTCCTTAAGCTTTTAAATTTAACGTACAAATATTCCAGTTAGAAAACTACTACATTCTAATAATCACCTCAAGGGAACCTTTAATTAATGTTTGGTAGAATTCATTTAAGTTGGATAGACTTTTAACAGTCCCATTTACAATTCAAATTCCTTCAAGCAACTTAATAGCATTTACACATTCAAGAAATTTAATTCTCTTTTAAACAGCACTTCAAATGCATGACCCAATAAGCAACACCTTCCCAAGTACTTAACTCTTATAAATATAATAAATTAAATATATAGTGACTTTCCCAGTTCTCTGAAACATTTCAGTATTTTTGCAGGCTTACTAATACCTTCCAACTAAAGTCAGAGGTCTAAAAATCTGTCAGACATGTTAAATTAGAATCTTAAGGCCGATGTCATATACTGTACTAGCCAATTAATATAGCAAATACTACAGTTTGTCTCAATGAATACAAAAACTACTCCTGAACTTTAACACGAAAGTATTGATGACCGAGGGAATTGTTTCCTGACCTTTTTGAAAATTTGTAAGCATTACGTATTTCATTTGAGAACTGCAGCACTCAGTGAAGTTTTCTTAAAGAGAAGTGAGTAGTCTAGGCCCCCGCAGGCAAACCAGTTCAGTGCCGGGATGATGAGGAACTGAAGCTTGGGGACTTCAAGAGTGAATCAACTACTTTAGTTAATTCAATATTAAATGAGAATACTACCATCCCTGGTGGTTGTGGTGAGAATCAAACAATATAACATGGGAAAACCCTTGTCACATGTTACAAAATTGGTAGCAGCTACAGATTTAGGTAGAATTCAACTTGTTTATACTAGTATGCAAATTATCAGAATACCTATGAAGTTAACTTTTTAAAAAAGCTTTTAAATAGAAATTTTATTTAAATAAATTAACTCATCTCAACCTGAAAACACAGCTTCTGATCTTGACAAATCCCCTAATTACTTAGGGAAGCAAACTCCTGGTTTCTTACAAGCCATTGTGCTGTATGACTGCTTAAATCAATTCATGAAAGGGGAACTTGACCATATTTTTGAGCATATGTCCTTACTACAACATGTTAAGTATCCCACTTTTTTCTGCTTTAAAAAAAAATCTGGGGGGCAGGCACAGTGGCTCACACCTGTAATCCTAACTCTCTAGGAGGATAACGCAGGAGGATCGCTTGAGCCCAGGAGTTCGAGACTGCAGGGAGCTATGATCATGCCACTATACTCTACCCCAGGCAACAAAGCAAGACCCTGTCTCAAAAAAGAAAAAAAAAAATATCTGAATTTCCAGAACTGAAACTATGAGAAAAATTCCCATGACCAAACCTTCCTCTGAGAGTTCTTCTAGCTGAAAACATTTTTCCTTACAGATAATATTACCTATTCGAGTTGGGGTAAGAATTGGGGGAAGGTAGGAGAGGTAGTAATTGTGAAATCTGTGTACTAGGAGTCACTAGCCATCCATTATCCACCAGGAATGGATACATCTCAGAAAGCCAAGAAGAAAATAAGAATCTCTATTAAAAAAATAGTGCTTTACATTGAACTTTCAAAAATAACTATTTTTCAAAGCATACTGCTCTGGTTTGGGGTTCTGAAACACAAGATGATTGTGAAAAATAGAAAAAAAAATTCTAAATACAAATTAAATAGCTTTCAGAGGGTTAGGCTCCAAATGTAGTAAGATAGGCTGAAAGGCTATTTATTATAAGAAAAATGACAAATTTTATCATTCCCCTGATCTAGTAAAGGTAAAAACTTTGCAGAAAGGCTACACATTGAAGGGGGGAACAAGTGGTCCAATGAGGTCTATCTGTATAGTCAAGATTAAAGAAATAAAAAGAAGAGTCTGGTATAGACAGCACACTTTTCAGGTACCAAATCTGCCTTATCACACTCTGAATACATATGTAGCTAGTGCCAACTATTCCGAGCAGACTATTGATTTGCCACATTGGAACAGACGCAGTCCTATTACTAGCTGAAGCAGAGAATGGGATCTAAGACAAGTGACAGTATCAACAAGGAGGGAGGCAAGCTAAGTAAGGACCTGGAAATCCCAAAGGCACTGATTAGAGTGAAGAAAGAGTTTTTTGTTATTGCCATTTTTTGTTGTTGTTTTCCAGGATAGAAGTAAAAAAACAAGGCTTTGTTCCTTTGGCAGAATTCCTAGTCAGAATGCTCTCCAGAGAGGGTTCATTATTTGAACTCCTATCTCAATGCCCACCTAAATATTGACAGAACTTTGCTATATAAAATTAATATCAACTCATCCAAGGTAGACATACCCTGTAACCAAGACAACTGAGATCTTCTAGCTGAAGATGCCACAAAATAACTCAAAATATTACATGGAAAACCATTTCTTAAAACAGGTACTTATTTTCTAATCATAATTATTCCAGTCTGTTCCATAGAACTGCTTCTGTAAATGCTTTTTTTAATGTATCAAAGAGATTCTTTTTCCAACAGTTAATAGAGTCAAATCTATTCCAAGTTAGGAGTTCTTGTATGTCTTACTAAGCAAACACTATGATTCTATCTTCTTGTTCTCTAGAAATCCATCAGATGTATGTTCCAACATAGAAGTGCTTTCGTTCCTTCTCATGGTAGCAAAAAGCATATCCATCATCCCCAAGGTTTCTAGTAGTTCTTTTTGGTAATCAATCTCTTTTTCTACAAGTCCTTGAAGTACCAAAAACTTTTTATCAACTACAGGGGACTGACCAATCACAGGTAGATATATATCTAAAAAGAGAGAAAGAAAACACATTAACTAGAAACATCTTTCTATGCAATAGTTTAAAAAAGTATAAAAATATTAAATATAAGCTGGATGTGGTGGCTCACATCTGTAATCCCAGCACATAGGGAGGATTGCTTGAGGCCAGGAGTTCGAGACCAGCCTAAGCAAGACCCCATCTCCACAAAAAAATAGAAAAATTGGCTGGGCGTGGTGAGGTATGCCTGTAGTCCCAGCTACTTGGGATGCTGAGGCAGGAGGATCACCTGAGCCCAGGAATTTGAGATTGCAGTGAGCTATGATGATGCCACTGCACTCTAGCCCCAGCAATAAAGCGAGACCCTGTCTTAAAAAATAATTAATTAATTAATTAAAATAAATTAAAAAAAACACCCAAGACATTTTGATCTACTTGATTTCCAAATCTGATTTTATTATTTGACATCTCTGCTTGTCCAAGCATGTTAGGATTTTCAAGTTTTAACAACTACTTACCAATAATTATTTCAGCAGCATTGATCAAAACAGGGGCAAATCTTGGCTGAGAAAGATTCCTACAAAGTAAAAATTCTGTTTAATGAAACTTGCAAACTTTGAAAAAAAAATTGTTAAAACAGATTTAATTGTTCCACCACTTCTTTAAAGATCAAACAAAATGTCTCTCACTTGGAGACAAAAAAGGATTTCAGATGCAAAATATAAGTGTTTCACAGACATAAATCATACCTTATCAAAAAATTAAGAACATGACTGATTTCCTTTTCATCCCGACCTGCAAGGGCATTTGCAAGGACTCCTCTTCGATTTAGCTCTTTTATGATGGAAACTGTAACCTCAGGTGTCTTTATTGTACAAGTGGGCTAGGAAAATTTTCAGAGTCAACATGAGCAGACAAAACAGCACAAGAAAAAAATTATCATCTTTCACTAAATTACCAAATTTGAATAAGTTTTGATCTTCACAGTTCCAAGTCACATTAACAGGCAAGGCAAGTAATAAAATGATTCTTTTAAAAATGCTCCTCACTCACCTCAAGGACTCTGTCAAGTGCCTTAGAGATCCGAAAACGTTTCAGATCTCTGTCGTACAATTCTAGGTGTCTCTTTGTGGGCCTATTTATCGAAATGTCATCCTGTATTGAAAAGTAAATTTATAGAGGAGAAAAATTACTATTTGTATATAGACACATTCACTATAAACTTTTTCATAATGAAGTGGTACCCCTGAACTGTATCACAAATAACGCTCATATGATCATAATGCAGATTAAATAAAAATGAAACAATTTGCCACATCACTATGTTCTCACTCTCTTACAGTTTTAACTTACAACACACACAATAGCCTCAATTTTGGGCAAAAATTACTCATTTTAATTCGCTTTACATGGCAGGCAGTGTGACTTAGTAGAAAGAGAAAGTAAACAAAAATCAGAGATATTAAGATCTAATCTCAACAACCCTGGATTCCAGTAATGAAATCCTGGATCAATCACAAATTCTTTGTATCTCAATCTTCTCAAATGCCAAATGGGAACATTATCAGCTCTACTACTTCTAAGGGTTATTTAGAAGATCAAATCAGACAGTGTGTCAAAACCATTATTTTGAATGTGGTAAAACACTGTAACATTATGTTATGATTTAGAGTACTAAATAAAGTTGTTCTTGTTTCCTATTACACATCAATAATGCCCCCAATCTAGCAATCTGGAGATAATTCTGATGTAAAAAAAAATATACAGTTAAATGCGACGTGAAGTATGCTTTTCAGTAATGTACAGGGATAGAGACGGCTACTCTAACAGATTTCACCTTTTAAACAAATATGAGAAATACACAAATACCTGTTGTTTCATGTAATTTTTTCCTTTAATAAAGGTTCGATATGCAGGCCGCCTTCTCCTGGGAAGAGAATCCTTCTTCACTTCAGATTTTCGATGTTTAACACTTAGTATTCCGTTGGTCATTCCTACAACTATTGTCTCATCTTGATGCTAATAAGAGCAATCAGAAAAATAAGATAGTCTATTCCTAACTCATAATTTATAGTACTTTCACTTCAAAAACCACTTACAATGTGTTTGCTGCTCATCCATACATTCACCAACAGTCCCATTCAGACACAGATACTCTGCCTAAAAATGATCTATGCAAGAAGAGCAAAATCATTTCTTCCTCTAGGATACCATTACATTGACAAAACTTATACTCGTAAAATATCACTGGCAAAGTCTGTATAATAATACACAGTTAATGGCATCAAGCATTACATGGTGGCATGACTTTCTACAATCTTACCCAAAAAAGCCATTTTTAATAAGCTATTCCTCTCCCAACTCAGACTTCTGAATATATAATATATTCAAATGCCTTCCTGCTCGAATATGGCTCCTCATGAAACCTGATAATATTCATTTCAAAAAGAGCAGGCAAGAAAGAAAAGGAGACATTTCATTGTGTTCCACCCTTTTCCTTCACCTTTTTTTCTGCTCAGAGAGCCAACCCACCTTTCTAGAGTATTATAATACTCTTGAGTTAAATGAGTTAAAAGAGAGACTTACCAACGTCCCACGTCCTGCCCTTAGTGTTAACAATGCCTATAGCACTGTATTTAGTTTGAAGCTATGCAGTGAGTGGAACCTAAATCTGAATTCATGCTAAATTACTTGGACAAGTTATATATTCTAGCAATTATCTTAAATCAAATATCTAACATGGCAAGAAGACTTAATAAAATCCAAAGATAGACCACTTGTGTTTCATTTAACAGGCAGGGTTAGTGACAGCTTTAAAAAGAAGTAAAAGTACTTACTGCAAGGGCAAGACTCAAAATTGAAGCTGCGTAATCAAAACTGTGGACTACTTTGTAGGAAGCTGTGCTATATACTTTTACCTTCCTAATAAAAAAGAAAAGCTTGTCACAAATCATCTTGGAAATGATCATAAAATGCAAACTTTCTATTTTTGACAACTTAAAATATGAATATTAAAATTTATATAAACGGTGAAGAAAAACAATGATTAGTAATGTTAATTACAAATTAATTTGTCACCGAATCCCTTAAAAAATGAATATGAGCACTAACCATGTTTGTCCAAAGACTTTGACTAACTACTTAAAAAAGAAACAGAAGGATAGACCATGAACCACTGTCACCTGAAGATAAAACTTGGGAGTAAAGAAAAAGTATCAGTGGAAATATGTTTTAAGTCAAAAGAACAGGGTTTTTCAACCCCAGCATCATTGCCATTTTGGACCATAGAATTCTTTGTTGCAGGGACTGTGCTGTGCAACACAGGATGTTTAGCCGCCTCCCTGGCCTCTATCCCCTCCATGGCAATAGCACCAGGACCTGAAGTGGTGACAAAAACCAAAAATTTCTCCAGATAGTATCAAACATTCCCTGGGGAATAAAAATCACTCTTAGTTGACAACCACTGCAAACAGAGCCAGTTTACACTTAACTTTTTATGAACATCTAAAATTCAAGTCCCAAATTGCCTATTAACACTATTTTAGAGAATTTGCCATATGTTTACATAACAAATTCCTTTGTATTAAAAATATTTCCTAGCTTTTAAAATAATGTACAGTTGACCATCTATAATGGGGGTTCTGCAACTGTAGATTCAACCAATTGTGGATTGAAAATTTCTGAAATAAATAAAAATTAACAATACAACAATAAAAAATACAAATTTAAAAAGCAATACAGTGTAACAATGATTTACAAAGCATTTACATTGTATTAGGTATTGTAAGTAATCTAAAAATGATTTAAAGTACACAGGAGGGTATGCGTAGATTATATGCAAATACGACACCACTTGATAGAAATGACCTGAGCACCCACAACCAATCCCCCACAGATACCAAAGGATGACTGTACACTTTTTAATAAATGTACTGAAAACCCAGGCTTTTCATAACAGCAGAAAAATGGAAATATGGAAATAAAATGACCAAGGATTAAAAGTAAATTCTAAAATTGTGCCACAGTTCTAGCCACATGTGGCTACTGACCACCTGATGCGTGGCTAGTGAAAATGAAAAACTGAACTTTTAATTTTATTTAATTTTTAATTTAATTTAAATTTAAAAATTGAGGCAGTGATTGTTATAAAATTTATTGTATCATAGTGCATATGTTTATGATAGAGCATATGTTTAGATGCTTGTTTCTAGTATCTCAATAATTTTACATCGACCAGTTAAAATTATATTTTATGTTATATATTTTTATTTTTACACTAGATACTGGACTAAATAAAATACATTATTAAAATTAACTTTATCTAATTTTTAAAAAACTGTTTAAATATGGTTACTAAACATTTAAAATTACATTATGTGGCTCATACTGTATTTCTATTAGACAGTACTGTTATGGAACATTAATAGACTATTAAGTATCTGTTTAAAATAGTAGTATTTGCACCATATTAATGTGTAGAAATGTCCATGTGAAGCTTTAAACTTTAAAGAATATAAATTAGAATATATACATATATTCATTAGAAAAATTTCAAAATATATGAATGTACAATGTTTTTAAGAGACAGTTTATAGAATAACATCATTTAAAAGGTTACCATTCAAATGGTTTAATATTGCTTAAAGTTAAAACAAATTACGTCAAAGGAGAAAATAAGTGGCTATATGTAAATAAAAGGTCAAAACTATTTTCAACTCAACAGATTTTTTTTCATGGAAATCATACCAGAATTATTTATTACAAATATTGCTGAAATTTCTTCAAGTGGTAAACATGTGTACGATAATAAGCAAAGAAAATTAAAATGCTTACCTATCCAGTGAACCAGAAAGTAACCTCTGTCCAGAGCTGCTTAGACATAAACATGTCACAGTTTTGTGATGATTTTTCAAAGACACTAGCAACTGTCCTCCTTTTAACATGTCCCAGACTTTAACATAACGACCTCCTATAGAAAGAAATAATCATTAGTTTGATATTCTGCCCATATATTCAAAATGTTAAAGATCTGAAAAGCATTCTTTACCGAACACTCCACACAGCATGGAGGTTGATGAGCGATTCCAGAGCCAGACTGCCCGGTTTAAACCCTGGCTCTACCACTTACTGGGTGTGACTGAAAATAACATTTCCTACCTCACAGAACTGTTACAGAACTGTTGTGACAATTAAATAATTTCATATTTGTGAAGTGTACAGAATTGCCTGGCAAAATAAAAAGTATAACTGAAAAAGAGTTCATTTTAAGAAAATTAATAGTAAAATCATTCTTTAAAAGAAATTCTGTATAACCATGGAAATGAATAATGTAGCTTTTCAACAAAATATCTACCAAGCAAAAGTCTAGTATAGAAAACAGAAAAAGAGGTGGGAGGGTGGAATGAAGTACTTATCTACCCTAACTGGGGAACTGGAACCCAACCCACAGTCCCCATCACCCCACTGGCATGTGGCACCTCACAAAAGGGATCACAGTTTGAAACCACTGATCTAGTCCAACCTCTCATTTTCAAGGTCTAGAACCTGGAAGGGATTACCCAAGGTCACACAATTAGCTAGTGGCAAGGTGGGTTTCCATTCTCGTTTCTCAACTTGATCTTTTTTCCATTTCTCAAAATAATGGCCAAGAAAAGCAGATACATCTGACAACATTATCAACTTATTTTTAAACCAAATAGGTACTGGGGATAATTTCTACCTGTATTTTAGAAATAAAAAAAAAAAAGGCTACACACACACACCCATATAAATGCTGTCAAGTATACATACTACCTACACATTCTTCTAATGTCAATACATTACTCTTTACTTTATGGACAAATGAAAAAAGCTAATTTACATCTTCCATTATAACTACGAAAATGCACTATGCTCAACATGACAAAAAAAATCCTCAGTTTTTACTTGTTGAAAAATGTATCAAGGCCCCTTTCGACTCCACATTATCTCTTCTTCTAGCATTATCAGCTACTTGCTGGGTAAACACATTTCAATCAAGAGAATCACATAAAAAGAGATAAGCCTGATTCTAGATCTGAAAGCACCAGTTTTCCAAACCCGCCACAAATCTTTTGGATATGAATAACAGGAGTATGACCTAGATTTCTGCGGTCAAAAGTGACACAGGGTTAAATACATAATGTAGGCTCCCAAGTGCTGTGATTTCATATCTGCCACTTACCACTTTGCCTTGGAAAAATTAGGTAAAACTTTTATTTACCTCTTTAGTTGTAAAACAGGGAAAAAACAAACTACCTTGTAGAATCGTCTAGGGCATTATAGATAACAGTACAGTGCCTGGCTCATGTTAGGTACACAATAAATAGTAACTGCTTGCCTATCCCACTTACCTGTTTATCTATATCAAACTTATCTGTATCAAACTTAACTGTTTGAGCAAAAACTTATAAATGCAATTCAAGTGCACACTGATTATAAATAGCAATTGATAAAAATAATCTGAAGACTAACAATACTCGTGAAAGCTATTTTTAAAAGAAATACCTGCTGACACCAGAAGACTTCCAGAGGGGAAAAGCAGGACACTCTCCACTGGCTGCCCATGCTCAACAGAGAGAACACTCTTATTTGTTCGTGCATCAAACATCTTCACAGTATGATCGTATGATCCTAAAATGTCAATTTTTACATTATGTAAATTTCACTGTTTAAAACAATAAAAACTGTATGTGTTTGGGTATATCCAGACATAAACTTTAAAAAGGGAAGAAAAGCTTAGAGGGGATGTTAAAAAGACATACCCATATATTCATGAAGACACAGTACCTCCAAACCCTCTACCACTGAATATTTCTGAAGAAGCACGATACAACACTACACAGAATCTAACTTGCTCTCATCTTAAACTCTTATCTTCAGACTCCCGTCACTACTGAATCATCTGGGAATCTTTGTAAATGCACCCACAAAGGCTTAACTGCACTGTATTTGTTCCTTGGCTACTGCAGGCTCTCTGAAAATCAGGGTACTAGCCATCACAGTTTTGATGGTCATTTATGTTTTCAAAGCAGCCTAATGTTTCCAAACACATTTGAAGGACAAGAACAACCATAAAAAGAAGAAAAGAAAAGAAAAAACAATTGGAGAATGAATCAGAAATATATTCCTTTATGAAAAAGTCTTAAACCCCTCCATCCCAACAGTCCCATGGCAACATTAAAGTATATTCCAGTAGATTATCTACTTCGGTAGGGAAAAGAGTTTACCAACCTGTTATAAAGAGATCTGAGTTAAGTTTGCTAGCACATCCACACCTCACATAATCAGAATGTTCTTCCAAAGTCAAAATTTCTTTGGAGTTTGGAATATCCCATAATTTAACTGCATAGTCATCGGCCCCAGAGACCACATGGTATTTGTCAGCTGTAAAATCTACCATGTGAGCTGCTCTGAAAGATCAAGGATCGGTATTAAAAAGCAAGAAAAAAACTATTTTTCTGGTACCTTCCTACATATAATGCTCCTTTTTCCCAGGTAACAAAAAAAGCAGCTCACTTTCAGGGAATATTTTTATACAGGGAAATCACAAGAGAAAAAGAAACCTTTAGAATAAGTGTTTGTCTCCTAGCCAATTAAAAAATGTAAATACCCTTACACTATGAAGTTAATAAAAATATTAGACAATCGCCTTAAAATTATATTTTCTAATATGTTAACAATTCTACTTAGCTGCTTAATGAAAGTGAATGTTCTAAATGCTGGAACAAAGACACTTTAATCTTAAAATTTCAAAAAGTTCTTTACTAAAAAGAGGCCGGGCGCGGTGGCTCACGCCTATAATCCTAGCACTCTGGGAGGCCAAGGCGGGTGGATCGCTCAAGGTCAGGAGTTTGAGACCAGCCTGAGCAAGAGCGAGACCCCGTCTCTACTAAAAATAGAAAGAAATTATCTGGACAGCTAAAAATATATATATATGGAAAAAATTAGCCAGGTATGGTGGCGCATGCCTGTAGTCCCAGCTACTCGGGAGGCTGAGACAGGAGGATCCGTTGAGCCCAGGAGTTTGAGGTTGCTGTGAGCTAGGCTGATGCCACGGCACTCGCCCCAGGCAAGAGAGTGAGACTCTATCTCAAAAAAAAAAAAAAAACTAAAAA
>RJWJ010019475.1:0-15864 GCA_004363605.1 Indri indri | reverse complement strand
AGAAAATAAAAGCACACAAAACCAACTGTCTCTTACTTTGTATGGCCTTCAAATTGCCTGAGGGGAGCCCTCCCACTTATATCAAAAAGCTGAACTCTACCATCTTCGCTGCCAGCCACAAGCAATTTACCATCCTGTCGAAAAGTGGCACAGTATGCTGTGTCTTTAAATCGAGAAAAGGTTTTTATAGGTTCTTGGGAGTATCGGCCATAAATGTGAATCTACAAGATAAAAAACAGTATTTCACCAGATGGCTCAAGATCAGCAGTAAACTATACAAAAGAAAAATAAAGGAATTTCATATTATACTTACTCTTGAGGAAGCTGTGACAGCATAATTATATGGAGGCTGAGGAGAAAAGTCTACTTTTGACACGGCACCAAATTCCTTAATCTGAACAGGGGTCTTAATGAAAAATAATGGAGTATTAACAGTTACGACTGGTAAGACCTATTTAAGCATTATGTAACTTCTTACAGACCATTTATTTTTGTTTTTAGTAACACTTATTAGGTTGTATTCAATAGAGAATTATGAAGAAAGCAAAAAAGTCCAAATCCCATCACCTAGACTATCCCTGTTGCCAATGAAGTAAATAAACATATGGTTAGAAAGATACACCCCACTCTGTCTCTTCAGCTGTTGAGTTTACTGCGATTCCTACCAGAAGAAAAAAAAAAAAAAGGTATGCCTATACCAGCATACATTTAACCATATATTTTTAAAATGACAAAAAGATGAGTATACTATGCAGGTTGTTCCACACCTTGCTTCTTTTCACTTAATAACACATCTCAGGTAACTTTTCATATGAGCAATAGATTTACCATCCATTATAAGGACACACTATAATTTACTATACCAGTCCACTACTAATAAACGTAGGCTTTTCAAGATTTCTACTATTACAAATAATACTTCAACTAACATCTTTATAAATGTATCTTAGCAAACTTTTGGGAGTATGTCCACTAAATATGTTCCAAGTTGTCAGAGTACAAGGTCAAAAAGCATGTGCATTTAAAAAATCATGATATACACAAAGAGTGCAATGCGCACCATCCGAGGGATGGACACACTTGAAACTTGACTTGGGGGGGAGGGGCAAGGGCAACATACGTAACCTAAACATCTGTACCCCCATAATATGCTGAAATAAAAAAATAAAAAAAATAAAATAAATAAATCATGATAGATACTGTCAAATTGTCCTCCAGAAAGTTTGCACCAATTTCCCTCTCTCAAGTAACAATGATGATCAAAATTTTTCATTTGTGCCAATATTACAGATGAAAAATATACCTGAATTACTGTCTTGACTTGCATTTCTTTATTTATGAGTGAAGCTGAGGCTCTTTTAATATATTTATTGACCATTTATATTTCTTTTTCCACAAACCTTCCAATACATGCTTTGTCCATTTTTCTATTTTGTTGTTCGGTTTTATTTTTTTTTTAAATCATCCGTGTACGCCTTTTCAGATAGTATAGAAGAACTAATTTCACAGCACTTCTTCCATAGATTAAGAAAGGCAAGAAGGCCAGGAGTAGTAGCTCATGCCTATAATCCTAGCACTTTGGGAGTCCGAGGTGGGAGATTTGCTTGAGGCCAGGAGTTCAAGACCAGCCTGAGCAAGAGTAAGACTTTGTCTCTACAGAAAACAGAAAAATTAGCTGGGCATGGTGATGTGCACCTGTAGTTCCAGCTGCTTCAGAGGCTGAAGCAGGAGGATCGCTGGAGCCTAGGAGTTGAGGCTGCAGTGAGCTACGGATGACACCACCACTGCACTCTAGCCCAGGCAACAAAAACAAACAAACAAAAAAAGGCAGGCAAGAAAATATCTTCTTGCATATGAGATTCAAATTTTAAAATTTAATTCATTTGGCATTGATTGAGCTATTCTGTGCTAGGCACTCGTATAGTTAAACTGATTAGGCAGTATGAACTTTCATATAAAATTGCAAGAAAAAAATTGATATAGAATTATCTACCCAAACGATAAGTTGCTGATAGATTTTTCAGTTAACAGTTCTCTGTTAGAGTATCCAAAGTACAACACATGCTGGAGAAACAGGCATAAACACAAATCCCTTCTTCCTCATTACCTTCCATACTCACCTTATAGTTGTTCCAGTATAGTGTATCTTGGGTGATTTTTTCACCAAGTATAGGATATGTCTGAATAGCCACAGGCTTATAACCAGACATAATTTCATATAATTGCACTGTCGTCCAAGAGACAATAGTTTGGAATTGATACTAGAAATAATTACAGTGTCTCTGCCTTAAGTCTGAAAAAGAAAATATTTTATATTCACATTATCCATAAGCTTGTATATATAATTTTCATCCTGCCTTCTTTCAAAAGGCTGTGTGGAAGTTTATAGATTAGTGACCAATAAAACATTTAATTGTAATCCAGAAGAGACAATCTAAACGAAGCAGGCATAAAACAAATAAGGCTACCAAACTGCACCATCTACTCAGCTGTACACAGAGTCTGTACCCAAATGTTCTCACACCTAACCAACTGTTTTATAATACTTGGGGATAAATCTGACTCAGCCTTCCAGTAGCCAAACCAAAAAGAAGCACACTGGCTTAGTGTCCATTGTTGACAACAGGAAGCATTAAGGTGAAACCACAAATACAAAAGTTTCCTGAAACTAAGTTTAGGGAGACATTTAATCTGTAAGAACACAGTCTGGGTACTTGACTTCCTGAAAGCCTGAAAATGTAGAGAAAAAAGAAAAACAAAGCTACTATTCTAATGTAGAAGCTTAAAGTTAAATTTAAAAGCTTAAAATAATATTAAAGAGTAATTTTCTGATATTGATGCTTAAAGTTAAATTAATTTTAAAAGGTTTAAACGATAGGAAAAAAACGTAATACAGCACTTCTGAAATTAAATTCTAAATCAAAGTGACAGAATAGGATAAAAATAAAACTTTTAAATAACACATAATTAAGCCAAAATGTCTTTCCAGAACTATTTGATGGCAAAAGATCAATGTTATCAGGTGAATGATTCCAGTGGTGCTATTCTGAAAAGCCTGAAAACATTACTTCAATAATACCACAATAAACAAGTATGACAGCTGGGCGCTGTGGCTCATGCCTATAATCCCAACACTTTGGGAGGTCAAGACAGGAGAATCGCCTGAGGCTAGGAGTTGCCTGAGCAACACAGAGAGACCCCGTCTTCGAAAAATTAAAACATTAGGTGGGCGTGGTGGTGTGTGCCTGTAGTCCCAGCTACTGGGGAGGCTGAGGCAACAGGATTGCTTGAGCCCAGGAGTTCGAGGTTGCTGTGAGCTACGATCGGCCACTGCACTCCAACCAGAACGACAGAGCAAGACTCGGCCTCAAAAAAAAAGGGAAAGAAAAAAAAATGTGTGCCCTATTTTTTAAAGGCTGTTTTGAAGAAACAACAGTCAATGATTAAAGAGGAAACACTTTTCTGTTCACGTACCTACCAACGTGCAGGACACTGTTCTAGGCACTGGAGATACAATGGTGAATGAGAAAGACATGGTCTGTGCGCCCTCACATACTCCCAATATTCTCCATTTTGGCTCGTGATTGGCACCAGCTATTAAGGTCAGGCACCAGCCTGACATGCCCTTCTTCCTCACTCCTAACATCCAAATAGTTAACGAGGTCTGATTTTTATCCCCAAATCTTTCATTATGTCCTCGTCGCCCCTGAGGGACCCTTACAAGCAAAGACAGAAATTGGAAATCTGTCCACTGCCTTAGAGGTGCTGATTACTCCGGGAACTAATTACGGTGGACAGGAGAGGGTGTGATCGTCGAGGAGGAAAATCTAGGTCGAGCTAAACTGCAGAGAACCTAAGAGGCCGGTTAAAGAATGTAGCCGTTCGCCTACGGAGCCTAGGAAGCGCCAGAAGAGCATGCCAGATACCAAGAAGGCTGGATGTGAGTCTAAGCTACCCTCAACGCAAGCCGCCTTCACCTACCTCCGCTGGGCCCCAAGGGTCCGCCGAGACACCCCGGCTCCAAGCACAATTAATTGGATTCTGCCAGCTCCCTAACCGGGACCGTTCTGGGTCATTCGCGCAAAATCACGAGGACCCTCAAGCAGTCGCAGACACACACGACGAACGGAACGTCGCACGAAGATGACGTACACAGCGCAGCCTGGATGACGCCAGGTCAGTGGGCGGGGCGATTAGGAGGAGGTGGCGTGGCCGAAGGAAGAGAGTGGGGTTTTGCTCTTGTGATCCACCGTCGTCAACTGAAATGACTCTGTCTCTGTAGTACTCCGGCAGGATGGACTAAGAAGCGTAAAAGCGGCAAAAAAAAAAAAAAAAAAAAAAAAGAGAGATAAAAGAAAAGAAAACCCGGAAGTGCTCTCAGCTGCACTGATGAGGAACGTTTTTTGGCCAGAAAGCGAAAGAAGAAATCGGAAGTGACGTCGCGGCCAAAACAAGCCCGGGCTTGGGGGCTTGCACTGAGTCTGTGGCCGCAGATGGAAAAATCCGACTCGCTCTCTGCTGTCTAAGGCGGTCGCCAGGCCCTGCGCTCCCACCCGGTGGGCCTCTCGCCTCTGTCCCCGAGATTCACTCGCCTCGCTTGAGCTACTGTTTCCGCCTGGGATTTTTCGGGTACAGCTGGCCGGTGGCAACAGAGCGGACTTCCTTCCCTACCAGTCTGCCATCCAGCGGGCTCCTGTCCTGGGACGCCGGGACACCTGTCGCCTGTGAGGCATCATTCATTTTCATAGCATCTTCCTCTCTCCTTTCATGAGAGCTCCAGGATCAGGAAGAACCGTGGGGACTGCTGTTATTAGCATCCACTAGGGACTAGCACAGTTGCCCACTTTATCTTGTTAAGTTCGCTCTCCCTTCATCCCTGGGCTGACAGATCAAGGTGATCCTAGCTATCCATTGCCTTACCTCTTTTTCTCACCGTCTTCTCTTCTCGGTCATATTTTTTCCCTCCCTCTCCTATTCTTCAAAAATTTGGCTTACCAGTCAACTTTGCTTCTCCTCTCTAGTGCTAGCGTTCTGTTTCCACACACACCCCTGCCTCAGCAAAAGCACATTTGCTATTCTCTCCTCAAAGACTGATAATTGCATCTGTAAACCCTGATTGATAACCTGGCAGCTGTTCAGAGCTGGAGAGAATAGCAAAGATGTCTATTTCAACACCTTTACTTTATAGAGTGAATCTCAGAAAACGTACATGATTTATTTGTCCAGGATTGCACAGCTAGTTTTTAAGCTATGTTGGGAATGGAAAGCCAGATCTAATCAGCAAATGTTAGAAATAGAAAAGGATATCAAAAATTGTTAAAGTTCAGATCAGAAGACATTTATGGAGCACCTGGTAGGACCAAGTACCGCTTTGTGTGCAAAGATTAATAAAAGTGGTCCCCATCCTAGAGGAGTTTTCAATTTAGTAGAAGTTTAAATGGAAATTCTCAAGGTAATGGTAAATACTAAAATAGAGACGTAGCAGGGTGCTGAGAGAGCTCGGGGGAGTAGCACTTAGCCCACCCCTGGGTAGGAGAATGAGGGAAATAGTTCTTCCCTTAGGAAACACAATTCATGTGCAATCCCTTTTGGACCCATGGTATTACACATCCATCTCCATTTGAATCACTGTTCTGGTTTCCTTCTTTCCTTTTGCTAAAGTGTATTAACTTTGCTACTTGTTTCTTTTTTTTTTTTCTTATTACATGTCATTTATTTAACTCTCTCCTATGGAAATTTTGGATTAGTTTAATGCCGCTGCTTATTTTAAATGGTCAAAGTAGTGGAGTCAGAAGAGCTGGATAAGTCCCTCATAATTTATGAGCTTTTTTTCTCTTTAAGTGGACATAATATAAATAACTACCTGACGTGCCCACTCAAAGGATTATTATCAGGAACAGTCTTTGAAAATGGTTTTAAAACTGTAAAAAGTGGTTATCTGTAAATTTATGGTCTGCCGACCCCTGCTCCACTGTGATCCTAATGCTTTTTTCTCTTTTAATTCCAATTAATTCCAATTTTAAAACCCTGCACCCTCTCAAAATTTTTAAGAGGCAATAAACCCTAACATGAAAAAACGAACTGGATGTTATTAATTTTTTCCTGTCTCAAGTGATAATATATCTGGAGCAATTATATATTTTGGAAAGCCAATGCATAATCTACATATTTTATTTTTCATAAAAACCTACATTAACTTACAAGTGCTTGAGCTGAACAAAAACTGATGAATATACCTTCAATTCATCAAAGCCAAAGCTATGTAAAGGTCTAGGAATCACAGGTGTTACAGATAACAATGCCAATAAACTTGGGTACAACATAAGTTATATCTTTTCTTAAATTCAAACTGAGAGCCACTTTTATAAACAGCATATTAAAAAAATGAACTTCAGGCAAGAGGTTAAAGTTTTAACATGAAGATTTATTTTCATTGTTAGCCTGATCTTTTATCTATTTGGCAATATTCAAGTAGAGGAAAGGGGAGAAACGGTAACTAAAATTTGTTGGAACATAGCGATGGAGATGAGAACGTTACTGTACAATATTTCATTTGATCTTTACCAGGGTCCTGTAAGGTTAATGGTGGTATCCCTATTTTACAAATGAGACAGGCTCAGAGAAGTTGAGTAACTTATACAGGTCACATTGCTAATAAATGGTGAAGCTTGGATTCATAGCCAGGTTTCTGTACCTCTGAACACTGTGTGCTTTCCATTATGTGCTTGTAAGAGCATTGTTTGGATACTTGATTAAAAATGATGATTTTGTATATTTTTACCTAAGTTGATATAATACTTTTAATCTTCTAATTTTTTCTTTCAGATTTTGTAATATCCAGATTCAGAGAATACACTGGAAACCACTCACATAAAACCAAGAAGAAATCATGAAGAAATGTTTTAATTATTGAAACTACAGTTGAAATCATGGCTACATCAGCAAATCTGGATATTGGAGCCCAGCTGATAGTGGAAGAATGTCCCAGCAACTATAGTCTAACTGGCATGCCCGACATTAAAATAGAACATCCGCTGGACCCCAATTCAGAAGAAGGATCAGCTCAGGGTGTTGCCATGGGAATGAAATTCATATTGCCTAACCGATTTGATATGAATGTTTGTTCTCGATTTGTGAAGTCATTAAATGAAGAGGATAGTAAAAATATTCAAGATCAGGTTAACTCTGACCTGGAGGTGGCATCTGTCCTATTTAAAGGTTGAAAGTTATGGTATAAATATCTGCATTTGTTTTTGTTTATTTGGGTGGTTGTTTTTTTTTCCCCTGGTCATGAGATTTTTGAGTTTGGGAAAAGAGTTTGGAAGCCATTTTTTAACATGATGTTCTAGAATCTCGCAGAAACCAAAATTAAATAATTTCACATTATATAATGTCTATTTTAAAGGAAGTACATGTTGATTTTTTAAAAATTTCTTGCCTAACCTTTGTTTATTTATAAAGTATCTAATGAAGTTCCCATTTCTTTCAAAATCATAGGAAAAAATTCCTTGTGCCTTTTAGAAATGAATTAGCTTAATATTCCCTGTTCCAGGCATATTGAATTTGTATTAGCTTCCTGTGCTTTAATGTAGTAAAATCTGTCTTCATGCTCTAGATTTACTTTTATAATGATCTATTGAATAATAAAACTAATCTCATAGAATAAAATTTCTCAAGATTAATACATTTTTTGTGGAACTTTCACTATGGGTAGTATAGACTTTTTGTAATAAATAATATCACCTGATAAACAGTTGAATTAAAGCTATTATACTTCATGTATTTCTTTTTAATGTAGACATTGACATAGAACTCTTATTGAAACGCTTTGTCATTAAAACATTGTTTTAATGTGTTTAAATTTATTTTTTACTTAGCTGAATGCAATATTCACACATCTCCTTCTCCGGGAATTCAAGTAAGGCATGTCTATACTCCCTCTACCACAAAGCATTTCTCACCCATAAAACAGTCAACTACTCTAACCAACAAACACAGAGGAAATGAGGTCTCTACTACACCTCTGTTAGCAAATTGTAAGTATTTGCTACTTGATGTATTAAAATATTCTTATTACTAATATAGTAGTTTCAAGAGTTTGACTTTAAAACATTACTTCCATTAAATACATATTCTCTGGATAAAGAAAATGTGGTATATATACACAATGGAATACTATGCAACCTTTAAAAAGAAGGAATTTTTATCATTTGCAACAGCATGATAAATCTGGAGGACATCATGCTAAGTGAAATAAGCCAGGCACAGAAAGGCAAATGCCACATAATCTCACTTATATGTGGAAGCCAAAAAACGAGAACTCGTAGAAGTAGAGAATAAAATGATAGTAACCAGGGGTGGGGGAAAGGGCGAGGCTGGGGAAAGGGGAGATGTTGATCAAAGGGTACAAAGTTTCAGCTAGACAGGCAGGAGGAACAAGCTTTAATGACCTATTGCATAAAATAGACTATAATAAATTATGCATTATATATTTCAAAATTGCTAAAAGAATAGATTTTAAATGTTTTCATCATGAAAAATGGTAAGTATGTGAGGTGATAGATTTTTGTTAACTAGCTTGATTTAATTCTACCATGTAAACGTCTATCCGAACATCACCTTGTACTTCATAAATATATACAATGATTGTCAATTAAAATGAAATGAAATGCATAATTCCTTTTTGAAGGCTTAAGTTATATCCTAATAGTTTTAGTAATAAAACTTTTTTATGTATTTCATTTTTAAATATTTCATATGCTGTTTCTCTATTGAGAGCAAATACAGATTGAAATATTAATGATTAAAACCTTTATAGTTTTACTGCAAAAATCAATGAATTATTCTGAAGTCTGAAGTTGATATATCAGTATTTTCATGTTCCTAGAGTACAAGGCTTCACATTTTACTTATAAACTAGGTCACTGATCAACAAGTGATTTTGTGGTAAAAGCTGAGTGATTTGTACTATAATTTAGAATGTGAATATAATATAAATATGAAACCACGTTTTTTAAAACTTTGAATCCACTTTTTTTTTTTTAGATGGGTGTCACTATGTTGCCCAGGCTGGACTCCTGGGTTTAAACTATCCTCCCACCTCAGCTTCCCAAATAGCCACAATTTTTTAAAATGTAGAATCATTCTGGAGGAAATAAAATGAATTAAAATTTTTCTATTTAAACTAGAAATATTTCATACAGCGTGGTTATGTTAATGAGAGAAAACTAGTGAGGAACTGTATTTATGTTAGTAACTTTATTTGAGAATATGATGTAAATGCATCTATATTCTAAAGCATGGTGAAATTTCTCTTTACCTTGGAAACTCTAAATCCCTCCTGATTTGTCAGTCACATACTGTAGCAATTGAGCCAGGAAAAGTCTTTCTCTAGGACACTCAACCCACCTATTGGCCATTTTTGGTCTGCTTATAAAAATTTGCAAATGTCTTTCAATGGCTTTCCTTTCTGTATTAAGGCCATCCAATTACATCACGTAATTCAATGATCAGGTGCTTCTTATTTTTAGGGAGCACTCACATAGAACAATACCTGTTTGGTGTTGTTTTAAAATAAAGAGATTGTCGTAAAGTAGTCCAAATATACAGTTTTTGAGCTGAAAATAAATACCTAGAGACCATCTGGTTCATATCCCTCACATTACAGATAAAAATGTTTAATTGATTATCCAAGATCACACAGCTAATTAGCCAAACCTACACTCATACTCAAGAATTTACTCTCAAAGCCAGTTTTCCACTTATGACCTCACTCTTCCTAATGTTAACAAAAACCCATGGAGTCTTGAAATAAAAGTATTTAGGAATTCAATGGAGTCAGTAAAAAGTCAAGGAGTGTCTTTGTGTCCTTTAGACCTGGCTTCCTCATGGAATGGTTAAGTACCTAAACCATTTCTTCAGAATAAATGTCATGGATAATGACAATTTGCAGATATTAGGATTACCTTAAATAAACATGTCAGGGTCAATTCTCAGATACAGAATGGGGACTTGTAATGTTAGGAAATACTTTAAGTTTTTTACAGCAATAAAATGATAGTTTTTGTTTTGGAAAAGAAAACTGTGGCACAAACATGGGGTGATAAAAGTGCACCCTGTAGATCATACATGAAGCATTTTATGGTATTGTTTCAGCTCTGTCTGTTCACCAATTGGCTGCTCAAGGAGAGATGCTCTATCTGGCTACTCGTATTGAACAAGGTAATAGCCTATTTTTAAATATATATTTAAAACAAATTCAACAGGATTAATTACATTTGTTACGTTTTGTTTTATTTTAATGTAGGAAGGTATAAAGACAAAAACAAATAGTTGCATAATCTTACCAGGCAGATAACCCAATGGATAACAACCATAAAAGTAATATAAAGTATAAAAGTTCTTTATCACCCTAGCCTTTTCCCCAAAAACACACATTACAAGTTTCTTATATTATTAGAAAATTAGAAAATTTTTCCAGAAAACATTTCTATTTATATTTTGGGTCATGTGTGAGAATATATATGTTCTTGTTACTTACATAAGAGGTAAAATATTATATGTACTATAGTATACATTTTTTCACTTAATATTTTAGAGATGTTTCCATATAAAGCACATGAAGATCTATTTTATTCTTTTTATAGTTCCATAATTTTGCATTGTATTTCATGTACATATACTATGTTTTTTATTCTTTAACTGTCCTCTTGCTGGTGGTTGAGTCCAGTTTGTTGCTATTAAATAACACAATCTTGTTGGCATCGTTTTAATGTATATCTATAGGATAAATTCCCACAGATTTGCTAAGTCAAAGGGTATATGCATTTTTATTTTATTTTATTTTATTTTATTTTATTTTATTTATGCCAGATGCTTTGTCTTCACACCAGAGCTAGAGTTTGTTTCCTCATATCCTCACTGACACAGGATACTATCAGACTCTAATTTTTGCTAGTCTCATAGGTGAAAAATGGTATCTCATAGTGGTTTTACTTATATTTCTAAAATTAGGGTCTATTTGAATTTCTTTTTGTGTGAACTGCCTGCTATATGTTGGTATATGAACTCCATCAAAATTAAGGAAATTAGCTCTCATTGTTTATGTTACGTATAGTTTTCCCCAGCTCGTTGTTTTTCCTTTGACTTCCTTTATGATGTTCTCGAACAAAGGCTTAACATTTTTGAGTGGTAAATTTATTTTTTTCTTTGTGACTTCTGGGTCTTATATCCTGCTTAGAAAGGATTTCCCATTCCAAGATTATAAATAAATTCACCCATTTCTTATTCTAGAACTAATGTGGTTTCCCTTTTATATTTCAATCTTTGACTCATATAGAAAATGTTTTGGTATAATGAGGTAAAGATGGCGCTTCATTTTTATTTTCATTTTTCAGAAAGTTAGCCAATTTTCCCAGCATTGTTTATTGAATACAGGAGGCATGGTCAAAGAGTTTTGTTTTTCTTAAACATGTCATTCTCTTACAAGAAAAACTTACTTAAACAATATATTTCTGTTTGTTTATAAATATTTGAAGGTTTCATTCTCAATCTACTAAATAAATTTAGGGGAAAGGCTATGGACTTTATAACTAGTAGACTAAATCTAGAGAATAAAATGGGGCTCAAGGTGGGACTTCATGGTACTGTATTTCAGATTATTTACTCTTCATTCACATTATATTGTGTTAGCAAAACACAAAAATGACAGAAATTCACAAGCAACATTGTTAGCTATAGGAAGATAGCTTTAATAAGATATTAAGAGTTTTTATAATGATACATACTTATGTAATGCTAAGGGCTAACATATAAGGTCGTTTTTATTGTGATCCTTCAAACTACACATTGAGGTAAGCAAGGTATTCTGTGCATTGGAGAAATTAAGTGACTTGTCCAGGGTCACATTGCCAGAAAGAGACAGAGCCAGGATTCAAACTCTGGTCTCCTGATTCTGAGACCAATATTCTGTTGACTGCCTTGTGCACTTTGTCATGTCTCGTACTTTAAATGATACGCTATATGAACTCAGCTATGTACACTGAGGCACATTTTAATACATTCAGACTGCAAATTGCAACATGTAATAGGACTCCAATGAATGAAAGTCCACACAAAGTGAATTTCATTGAGTAATATAATCAACTCTTTGGAATGCCAGTATTTTCAGAGTGATATTAATATGTGGTTGTCAAATTAGATCACAAAAATTGCTTTTCTTTTAAATAGAAAATGTTATCAATCACACGGATGAAGAAGGATTTACTCCTCTGATGTGGGCTGCAGCACACGGGCAAATAGCTGTGGTAGAGTTTCTACTTCAGAATGTAAGGAAAATACCTCAGAAAATGTATATGTACAGTTACTTAAGCTCAGTTAAGTCTTTAGTAAAGTTTTTGTATCTCCAGTCAGCTAGATATAATGGTAGAGGATACAAAAAGAATTTTAATGCTTTTCATATTCTTGTGGAACTTCAATCTAGTTAGAAAGGCAAGACCAATCATACATGAAATGGTGAGAAATAATTTAATGCCCAGCCCCCTCTAAGTGCAATGAGAATGAGCGTACGTACTATCAGCTTTGTAGGAGAAGGCTTCATGGAGGAGCTGTGACTTGATTCCAGAGTGAAAGGATAGTTAGGATTAAGATCAACAGAGGAGGAAGGAAGGAAGGCATCCAGACAATCTTGATAACAAGAGCATCCGTGAATCAAAGTTTCCATTATTTCTTTATTAACCCCAGAACATTACCTGACTTAGTGTTGAACTGTAATTATTACTGACAGAAATGAAAATATTCTTGTTTAAATTAATTAAAAAGTCTTTTATCTCCACTTTCCACTCCAGGGTGCTGATCCCCAGCTTTTAGGGAAAGGTCGAGAAAGTGCACTGTCATTGGCCTGCAGTAAAGGCTACACAGATATTGTCAAGATGCTGCTTGACTGTGGAGTTGATGTAAATGAATACGATTGGGTGAGTCTATGATACTGAATTTGAAATCACTGTAACAAATTGTAGAATTTCTTTGGTTTGGGGGAGACATAATAAATTTTATTATAAAATAGATATAGAAGAATAATTAATTAATTGACAAACTAAATACCTAGAAGAAAAAGTTAATGTCATAAGCTCAATTATTAGTTCTGATTTAAGTATTCATCCCCAAATACTAAAATTTCCTTAAATTGTTACGTGCCTAATTCTTAGCAAAACTTCTCACGGCAGCATTAAATTATTTGAATCTCATTCACCCTGAAAAACTCTCAATTACATTTTCGTTTTGCAGAATGGAGGAACACCTTTGCTTTATGCTGTACATGGAAATCATGTGAAATGTGTAAAGATGCTCTTAGGTAAGCAGATAAAAATGAAAACTATTTAGAAAATGCCATGCGAGGACTTTTATCTTTTCAAACTGGTCTCCCCTGGTATTACTCAGAAGCATTAACTATTGTTAAATACGTTAGTCTTGCTGCTGTTCACTCCTGGAGCACCTGCCACCATGGAGTTGCCCACGTGAGAAGCAGCTCCATCACACACCACATCTGCAGTTGGGCCTTTTGTCTTTGTTGCTTTCATTTGGGGGTCACATTTGAATCCACTGTTGTTTTCTTCGCCATGTCTTTATGCACAAGCTTTGTTTTTAGTTGTTTATGAGTTTCAGCTGTTCTAGAGGATGCCTATTTGAAGTGTCTTCCCTCCAATCCACCAAAGTAAATTCTGTGTACCCTGTATACTCTGTATGTTGTCAGACCATCCTGAAAATGTTCTCCAAGTTTGCTGAAAATCTGTCCAGCCATTTGCACATGAGCCAGTAATGGACCAAGATATCCACACTTTCATTTTATTTATGTAGATTTTTCTATTTTGGTATAGAAAATGGAGCTGACCCAACAATTGAAACTGACTCTGGATATAACTCTATGGACTTAGCTGTAGCCCTGGGCTACAGAAGTGGTAAGTATTTTAGAACTCTCGGGTTTCATCTCTGTAAATATTGTAAGCCAGTGGTCCAAGCCATTTTCATCACCTGTAGTCATAAAACATGTTATCCTAACTGCTGACATATACTTTGAACTATGGGAAAAGTCAACAGATTTCTACAAAGTCTAGAAATGAGTTTGTTATTATACTCATTTTTACAGTTACTGGAGGATACATGCACACCTATATACAAGATTTATTTAATATTTTGATAGCAAACTTTTTATAGAACAACCTTGTACTCTGGACTCTCCTTCAGTCTCAGAAATTTAGAAAGCAAGACACAGAAAGTCCAGTAATTTGGACAATTACTAAGGCAGTGACAGACTAAGTTTTAAGTTTTTAAAGTATTCTGTTGCATTATCGCCCTCAGACTATGATGCAATAATGAAGTTATTAGAAATAACTTGATTTTAGGAAAAAATTGAGGATGTTAAGTTGAATTTGATAGTTTTACAAAAATGTTGTAGTTAATATGCTATGACCTTGATTACATGTCTGTTCTAGTTCAACAGGTTATTGAGTCACATTTGTTGACGCTGCTTCAGAATATCAAGGAGTAGACACAGTCATCAGAAAACGTTGTCTGCCCTTTCGTTTACCTTTTGGTCCTTATAAATGATAGTTTTGTTTACTTACAAATTTTTACCTCAGTTGCAATATTTACTGATTTTTAGTAAGTTTTAATAAATATTTCTCTGAGCAATTCACTGGTTTATAATAAATGTAATGTTAATACTTTTTTTATAAATGTGTTTTACTGTATATTTAAAATTATAAATTAATGTTTCATGGCATGTAAATTTTTATGGTGCAGATAGTTATCTGTCTTTGTATAAAGTGCTGTAATTTGACATTTTCAGAGCTTATTCTGCCCTATTCATCTTCACTCTTGTATTAACTCATTGACTTTATATAGGGTTCGATATAAATTCCTGGAAAAGAATTTTTGTTATTGTTGAATTAAAAAGTGCACAGTGTGATTGTTTACAAAATGATATTATAAATAAAGTACTTTTTCTGTCAGCTTGCATGCCAGTTTTTTAAATTATATAAGATTATTAGAGATTTCTTTAGGATTTTTAATTTAACCCTTCTGTCGTGCCATGACACTTCATTAGATCAAATAATATACATAATTAAAATGAATGCAAGTCAATCAACAAAGACTTATTGATTGTCCTTTCTAGAAGTATATTTAGAATATTTTTCTCTTATAAATAAGTTTTTCAACAGGAAAGTCCTTCGTGAAAGAGAAGTCAGTTTTTCAGTGCAAGTGAGATGCTCTTCATTGCCACTAGAGGGGCACTATAAACTAGTGTTTCACTCAAGTCTAGAAAAGAGAGCCATGGGCTAAAAAATTGATTTGACCATTGAATTATAGGACCTGACTTCCATCACTTCATCTGAGAAATAAGTGTTTTGTCAGTTCTGATACTTTGGTTGTCAGCCACATGAACTTGGTCTGGCTAATTTAAGCAAAAGGGAATTCATGGAAAGATGCAGAATGGAAGGAAAACTAAAGAAGCAGGCAGTCCCAAAGAATGAAAGTAGACTAGGGATCTCAGTCAGGAAACCATGGTCAGTCATTTTGGACACTGCTATTATCATGTTTAGCTTTAAGCTGCATGTTTATCTTTCTGTTCAGGATTTAAATTCCCAGGAGGCAGAAATCTGTTTAGCATGGCATGTAAGTGTTCTGCTATACGGACTTGTGGGGAGAAGGGGATGACTGATGAACATTGTCCACCATTGCCCCCAGATCATGTGGAATGTGGGAGGCAGAGGCCACCTAAGAGAAAAGTAGGGGTGAAAGAAAAACAATAGATATTTACTCCAAGTGCAATCTAAATACTATGTGAAAATAGTACTAGTGTCTCAC
>RJWJ010019474.1:0-30223 GCA_004363605.1 Indri indri | reverse complement strand
AACATCATTCTGGTCCTTGCAATACTTCATAGAAATGGTGATTAATGAAATGGACTTTGAAGAATAGGTAGAATTTAATCAGATAGACTTTAGAATGATAATTGGTAATACTTATACAGAGGAAATGACAGGAGCGAGATTCCACAGTGGTATAGTAGGGTTTATTTAGGAGATCAAAATAATTCATTTTCAAAGTCATCCAATGTTCTTAGTGGCTTTCAAGACCCATTGCACACATGTCTTCCCAACTCCTTGTTTAGGGACATTATCTTGGTAGCTTGAAATTAGAAAGGGTGGGGACGTTTATATCACAAAAATCATCAAACATTACAAATCAATCCTTCCCTCTCCACCCACCCAAACCAACAGCTGTTTTACTAGCAAATACTGAATCAGACTACTTCATTCAAATCCTGACTTCAATTACCACCTAACAGCAGTGCGATCTTGGATGTTTCTTACTCCTGTGATCTTATTCTCATCTTTTATGCAATGAGGCTAACAGTAAAAAGAAAAGGCATCTTTTAGTTTTGTTATGATTATTGAATGAAATAATACAGAGCACTTAGACCACTGCCTGTTACTTGGTAGATGTGTCATAAATGTAGGCTGAAATAACATTTAATAACAGTTAATAACAATGTTTACTTAAGAATAATTAATTCATAATTAATATTAATTGTTTTGGTTGAAGATTTTCAAAAATGGAATTCTATACTGTAAGATAAAGCAGTTGGAGGGCAATGTGCTTTAGGAAGGATAAGTTGGCCCATGGGTGGAAGTTTCACTATAACCTATAGAGACCCAGGGTGGTGATGTTAAGCAACCATGCATAGATAGCCAAAGACTTTTCTAAAGGGCATTTTGAGCATGACCCAAGGGCACCTGTGCTATTGCACAAGTTCCAACATTCAACCCCAAGGAGCCATAATGGTGTATTTGGGGGAAAATGTATTTTAATGCACAGAGATTAAGTCATGATCACAGGTAGTAAAGACCTGGAAATCAGGAGACATACTCTCTGAAAAGTTGCATAGCTCTGACTAGTCTTATCAATTCAAGCTAAGTTTTTTTTCTAAAACAGAACTTAAATAGTGCAATAATATTTCCAAGCATCATTAAATACTTAAATCCCAACAAATTAGATTTGCTTAAGAGTCTGAATAGTTAATTCAGTATCATAACTATGTTCAGGTACTTATTAAAATTTCCAGATGACTTAAATTTGAGTGCAAAACAGTTTCTGATTTAAGTGATGTTCAATGTATTTATGAGATGTAGATATACTCACATAAATTTAAAATTAGACACAACTTCTTAAGCCCTGAAAAAGAGTTCTAAAGATTCAAAATGATTATTTGTTTGAGTAGTAGAGAACCTTCTTAGAATAAATGAAATTTATTTAAAAAAATGGTAGGTAAAGAGTAAAAACAAAGTAAAGATAATGCATTATATGTTATGTTCCTAAATCATGAAAAGCCTGAGTTTTAATGGGGAAAACTTTTATCAAAATATAGAAGAAATACAAGAATGGAAGGCCATGTAAGCAGGGCTAAAAATATTAGGAAATCATATTTGCTTTAAATTTTTAGATCGTCTTTCCACAATGATAAAGTGAAATTTTTATAAGGAAAATGTTAACTTGAAATGATTGCTGTAATTGTTTTTCTCAGCAGTAAGATAGGGACATTTGCTTATTATTATTATTACCACTACATTATTCACATGTCAAGGAAGAGATAATGTTTCAGGCATATCTCTGAGCATGTCTGAAAGTCAAAACAAGTAGACTTTATATGTACGTTATCATTACAGGCAGGTGATATTTTATGGAGTTTTTTGTTTTATCCCTAACATGTGTGTCTTATTACTTTATTATGTTTTATCCTTGAGAAGATTCTTATTAAAGAACTTAGAATCTTCAAAGGTCAACAGATGTAAATCACATTAATGAGAAAATCAAACACTAAGACAGATTGTCTTATAATTTTTCAGCAAAGCTAACAAGGTAGAAGCAGGGTCATCTTCACAGGGGAAAAAAAAAAGATGAAATTGGGCACGTTCAATAGCCCTGTTCCTTTTGATTTAGACTACAAAATTAAATAACTTATAATGCAAACAGTTTATATAAACCCCATTCAGTTTAGCAAAATTGGTACAGTTGCTTAAAAGAGCAGATGGTGACTTTGTGATTGTGGACAGTACTCTCCAAAACCTAATTGAGAATGCTTTGGGGGAAAAAAGGCAGGTGTAATAGATGGTCACTCAGATTTTCATTTCACCCTAGATAGACATCATGCACATCTGTTCTTTGATATCAAGAAAAACATGATTCCTTCGGTTTTTCTTTTTTGATCCTGCCGGCTCATCGACTCCTTTAGAGATAGAAAGTGGGATATTATGAGAGACGTGTGTTTGAATTTGATGGTCTCTTAATTAACTGTTACTTCAACCAAAGAGAAGTGCCTAACATAACTAGAATAATAATGTCATTTCAGAGGGAATCTCTACCTTTGGAAATTTTGGGAAGTATAAGAACTGAGAATATACTATCATATGGGGTTCTGACAAATAGAAGACAAATCTTTACTTTGCATCATAAATTGCTTAGATGATTCACAAAAAGCCTCTGCTGTGCATATTCAGATTTTTATCAACTAAGTTTGATCATTGTATTTACAGGAAACATTCCATGATTTTGTGTTGGAAAGGGTCAATCGAAACATTTTACAGCTGAATAAACCAAACCTCAATAAAGCTGATATTCTCATAACTTCATTCAGCTTGTGAGAGAAAAATCTAGTACTTAAAACTTTGTCTCAGTACCAGAGATATTTTATATGTAATCAATGTAATTTCTGACTCTATCCAGCTGAAAACAGTAAGGGGATTTATTATACCATATAACAAAATCTCCAAAGGGGGAGGCAGGTGATCCAGGGTTGGTTAAATTAGCAGATATTTAGTGTCATTAAAGATGAAGATACTTTCCACGTTTATATTATTCCATCTTAGATGTGAAAGCTTGACCCTGAGTTGGTTTCTTACTTAGTCACAAGACATTTGAGCTATAGGTAGCCCCTAGGAAAACATGATTTCTTGTTTCTATCCAATATAATGTAGAGAAAATTCTCCCTCAACTACTGAAGTCACAGCCTTTAATTCAATTTGGCCAAAGTAACTCTATCCTTAGACAAATAAAAGTCAGCTAAAAGCCAACTGGAATAATGATAATAAAGTGATGGTGATAATGAAGTTGGTAAAACTAATGTTTCATGGGTGCACATTGTGTTTCAGATTCACACACACATATCATGTATATATACAACATATATGATATATGTATTTACTATATATGAATGCATATGTATTCATGTGTAATAGAAACTGCATAGGCAACAAATAGTACTAATTACATTCTCTTAAATATGAGTATTCTACAAAGCCTAATGTGTATAAGGTACAAAATAAAATAAAAACTAATGGACAAAAGTCTCCTTTTGTTATCCATGTATATTGTACTGTGAATTAATAAAATGCAGAATATTAGTTTTGATGTTGACCTTACAATTCATTTAGTCAAAATGCTTTACTCATTCTTCCTTTTAAATATATACCATACATAGGACTGAAGTCAAGATGATTCATAAACCTAAATGTAAAATTATAATACAACTAGAATACAATATAGGAGAAAACTTAGATGGCCTTGAGTTCGGTGATGACTTTTTAGATACAACATAAAAAACAATCCGTGTAAAAAAGAATTGATAAGCTGGACTTAACTAAATTTTCTACTCTGTGAAAGACATTTTCAAGAGAGTGGAAAGACAAGCTACAGACCGGGAAAATACGTTTGCAAGAAGATTTTCATATGAAATTTGCTTCATTCTTTTATTTTCAGAATATCACGGGGGTACAAACATTTTGGTTATATATAAAAACAGAGACATTGACTGGTGGAACAGAACTGAGAACCCAGATATGAAACCGTCCTCATATAGCCATCTAATCTTTGACAAAGCAGACAAAAACATACACTGGGGAAAAGAATCCTTATTCAATAAATGGTGCTGCGAAAACCGGATAGCCACATGTAGAAGACTGAATCAGGATCCACACCTTTCACCTCTCACAAAAATCAACTCACGCTGGGTTACAGATTTAAACCTAAAGAGTGAAACTATTAGAATTCTAGAGGAAAATGTTGGAAATACTCTTCTAGACATTGGCCTAGGCAAAGAATTTATGAAGAACCCAAAGGCAATCACAGCAACAACTAAAATAAATAAATGTGACCTGATCAAATTAAAAAGCTTCTGCACAGCCAAAGAAACTGTCACAAGAGCAAACAGACAACCTACAGAATGGGAGAAAATTTTTGTGTGCTACAAATCCGACAGAGGGCTGATAACTAGAATCTATTTAGAACTAAGGAAAATCAACAAGAAAAAATCAAACGACCCTATCAAAAAGTGGGCAAAAGACATGAACAGAAGCTTTTCAAAAGAAGATAGAATAATGGCCAAAAAAATATGAAAAAATGTTCAACATCTCTAATCATCAGGGAAATGCAAATCAAAAATACAATTAGATATCACTTATCTCCAGTGAGACTGGCCTTTATCAAAAAGTCCCAAAACAATAAATGTTGGTGCAGATGCAGAGAGATAAGAACACTCATACACTGCTGGTGGGACTGCAAACTAGTGCAACCTCTGTGGAAAGCAATATGGAGATACCTTAAAGAAATACAGGTAGAACTACCATTTGATCCAGCAATCCCATTACTGGGCATCTACCCAAAAGAACAAAAGTCACTCTATAAAAAAGACACCTACACTCGAATGTTCATAGCAGCACAATTCACAATTGAAAAGATGTGGAAACAACCCAAGTGTCCATCAATACATGAGTGGATTAATAAACTGTAGTATATGTATACCATGGAGTACTATTCATCTTTAAGAAACAATGGTGATATAGCACCTCTTGTATTCTCCTGGATGGAGCTGGAACACATTCTAAGTGAAGTATCCCAAGAATGGAAAGACAAGCACCACATATACTCACCATCAAATTGGTATTAACTGATCAACACATAAGTGAACAGGTAAGAATAACATCTATTGGATGTTGGGCAGGGGGGATGGGGAAGGTGGGAGGAGGGGACGGGCATATGCACAAACAATGAGTGCGATGTGCACCACCTGGGGGATGGACACGCTTGAAGCTTGGACTTGGGCGGGGAGAGAGGGCAAGGCAACACACGTAACCTAAACATCTGTACCCCCATAATACGCTGAAATAATAAAAAAAAATCATAGACCTTGTTCAAAATATACAAAGAATTCTTAAAACACAAAAATAAGAAAACAACCCAACTTAAAAATGAGGCAAAAAGTTTAACAGATATCTCACAAAGAAAATATACAGATGGAAAATAAGTATATGAAAAGATGTTCTACATCTTATACCATTAAGTAAATGTAAATTAAAACAATGAGATACCACTATATCGCAACAACAACAAAAATAAATAAATGGGACTTGAATAATTTAAAAGTTTCTGCACAGTTAAGGAAATAAGCAACAGAGCAAATAGGCAACATATAGAATGGGAGAAAATATCCACAAGCTATACATCTGATAAAGGGCTAATAACCAGAATCTACAAAGATCTTGAGAAAATCAGCAAGGAAAAGACAAATCACCCCTTTAAAAAATCAGCAAAAGACATGAGGAGAAACTTTTCAAAAGAGGATAGACAAATTACCAACAAACATAAGAAAAATGCTCAAAGTCAATAAACATCAGGGAAATATGAATTAAAACCGCAGTGAGGTATCACCTTACCCTCATTAGAATGGCATTTATTAAAAAGTCCAAAAACAATAGATGCTGGCATGGATTCAGAGAAAAATGAATGCTTATATACTGTTGGTGAAACTGAAAATTAGTACAACTTTTATGGAAAGCAGTATGGAGATTCCTCAAAGAACTAAATGTAGACCTATCATTTGATCCAGCAATCCCCCTACTAGGTATTTACCCAAAAGAAAAGAAAACATTTTATCAAAAAGACACTTGCACTTGAATGTTTATTGCGGCACAATTCATAACTGCAAATACATGGGACCAACTCAAGTGCCCATCAATTCAAGAGTGTATTAACAAAATGTGGTATATGTATACTGTGGAATACTACTCAGCCAGGAATAAGGATTAACTAAGGCCTTTTGCAACAATTTGGTTGGAACTGGAGACTGTTATCCCAAGTGAAGTATCTAAAGAATGAAAAAAAAAAACAGAACATGTACTCACTATTTAATTGGAACTAACCGATGAGCAGACATTTGTATAGAGGGAAGTAAAACTCAGTGGACATCAAATGGGGGGAGGGGAGAGGAGGGAGTTGGCAAAAACCTACCTAACGGGTACAGTGAACACTATCTAGGAGATGGGCACACTTTCAATCCTGACTCCAGCATAACGAAAACCATCCATGTAACCAAAAACATTTGTACCCCCATAATATTTTGAAAAATAATAATAATGATAAAATAAATTCTGTTTAAAAATATTAATACATCACACTCTTGAAAATCGGATAGGTCAAAAACTTTCTATCAAGTACACAAATCTATTTTTCCAAAATACTTATCAGGAAGATATAGCTGCAATTTATACAAACACCAGCAATGGTAGTTCCTCACACCCCTTTTTCTTTCATCAAAATATAATATTTCAGTGTAATTCACTGCTGTTTCTAAAAGATATAAAAAAGATGAAGCCGCATCCTATTCTTGCCTTTATACTTTATTTATAGTATTTTTGCTTTAGGTTTGATACTGACTCCTACAAGCAATTTTTAAACACTTAATTGTAATATAATTGTGAAATTTAACTAATATAATGCAGTTACATAATCAGCATCCAGATCAAGAACAGATAAAAGAAACAACATTAATAACCATCCAGAAACCAGTAATTACATTGGGTTTATTTGTCACATTTCAATACTTTTAAAACTCATTGTAGTCTAATCTCTCTCTCTCCAATCCTCATCTTGCTCTCTCTTTTAAGGGTGAGGCCATGGAATCCAAGCAGTGCCAGTGTCATTAGGGGTAATTCAATCTCCAAACGCATTTTTATCTTTAAGTGTTTTAGGTTAAAACTCAGGAAGAACATTATACAAGCATGATTTTTGAGTCGAAAAAATTGTATTATACAGATGAAGATCATTTAGTTTATCAAATCTTTTATTCTTTATTTGGAAACTAAAGTATCTAGAATGTTATGATGAGTAACATTTCCAGTGTTCTCTCAATGTGAAAGATTCATTCTTTATGTCAAATTATTTAATATGCAGAGATTAGATTTACAGCCTTACCTCACACTAAGCTTATATTTGCAAGATGACTACAAATCGACACTGTGAAGTATTAATTAGTGTCTTTCCTATGGCCCCCTCAGAAAACAGAATGGGTCATTAATTCAGTTGCCAATGGATAGTTAATATTTAGTTATGATTTACTTTAATATCTAAATAAGATTTTATTTTGTTTTACAACCATTGTTCTTGCAGAACTGAAAGAAATTTTAGGATAAAAAATTAGATTTATTTTATTTGTTTTGAAATTAAAGTATATAGGAACTATAGTCAATAACATTTCCATCCTTGTAGTGTTTAGTGTATAGTGTTTTTTGTTTCTTCTTTTCATGTGCAAGGTTCTCTTGGAAGAATCCCAACAAAGTAAATTTTATTTTCAAATAATAGCTATGCAAATAATTCAAATAATCAGTCAATTCATTGAGGAAAAAATGAAAACACATTCTTGATTCTTTCAATACTAAATTGAATAATAACACATTTAAAAATTCATCATATTGTATGTATACAGACAGTTTGGATTTTCTGATACAAGTTGTTATTCTGCAGCCCTATGAAGAATTTTATGGTAAACCTCTTTGATAATCTTTCATTGGTATAAACACATGGATTTGAATTAATCAGAATTTTTAAGAATCTCTAAGAATATTATCAATAAATGTTATTTAACTACATTAGAAAAACTAATATTAGCAAATAAACGTTACATGAAAAGTTAAAAAATGTTAAACTACTTTTTCTTCAGTGATCTTTCCAAGTACGTTTGCTTAAAATTTATTAGCTATAGATTGTCATATAATGTGTTGTAGTGAAATTCTATAAATACTAATACGTACTTCCTGTATTCAGGTTTTGTTTTAGGAGCTTTGCACGTGTTATCTCTTTTTATCCTTTAAATAGGTGGGGTCATTGCTGCAGCTGGAAATAAAATGTGTGTGTTTTTGTGCGTATTTATGTACGGATGAATGTACATGTATGCACATATCCAGGTCTCCATGCAATCATGCACTACATAACGATGTTTTGGTCAACAATGGGCCACATATATGACAATGTCCTGTAAGATTATAATACTGTAAGACACTCATATGTTTATTAAAAAAGTAAACAGAAATTAGAGGATATTCTCAGAATGATAATTGTTTTTATGAAAAGACCAATAAAATTAATAACCTCATAGCAATTGTATTTAAGAAATAGAGCATATACAAATCTCCAATGCCAGGAGAAAAGGAGTATCTTATAGATTTAACAGACATTATAAATATAAGAGAATATTTAAAAGTATAAAATAATATTATGAAGAACTCTACATGAATATGATGAACATATTAACGATAAAAACCAAACCCTGTAAAATATTTTAAAGAGGTTTATTCTGAGCCAATATGAGTGACCATAGCCTGGGCCCTTGATTAAGTGGTCCGGGGGTGGTCATGTTACAGTTAGATTTCATGCGTCTTAGGGGGCAGGAGTTATAGGCAAAGTCATAAATCATTACATGGAAGTTATACATTCATTTGCCCCACAAAGGGAGGACATCTTGAAGTGAGGGCTTACAGGTTATAAGTGGATTCAGAAATTCTTTGATTTGTAATTGGTTAAAGAAGTAAAGCTTTGTCTAAAGGCTTGGAATCAATAGAAAAGAATGTTTTAAGATAAGAAAGTGTGATAATCACAGGACAAGCCACAGTATATGGACTCAAAGTGATCTGTTAATCAAATTGATGGCCTGCAGGTTTGACTTAACCTTTGCTTTGTATGGTCTTAGGTGATTTTTATAATTTACTTATTCCCACAAAGATTCTATTTTGTTAGCCTAATGATCTGTATTTTAACATTAATTTTGGTCAGTGTCGTGTCTAAATTCCAAAAGGACGGGAGTATAAAGAGACATGTCTGGCCTCCCTTTCCTTCATGGTCAATAACTCAGTGTTAAGGTTTTTCTGAGGTCTCTTTGGCCAATAAGGTGTCCATTCAGTAGGCAGAGGGGCTTAATACTTTACTTCTAGTTTACAAACAAAATGATCAGTGTCTCAAAAACACAATGCATTAAAATAGACATAAGAAGAAATAGAAGATATGAAAAGTCTCATATTTTTTAAAGCAAATGTATTTGTACTTAAAAATGTCCACAAAGATAAATATAGACAACCATATTTCAAATGGGATTCAAGTAAAATATTTAAAGAATTTATAACAGTATACACAAACTTTTTCAAATAATGCTGGTAGTGAGAACATCCAAATTATTTCATGATGTCAGTATATCTCAGTTATCAAACCTTGGGAAGAATGTTACAAGAAAAGGAAATTACAAACTAACATCCCTCATAAATGTAGGGGGAAATCTTCAAAAAATAATTGGAAAATTAAATCCATCAATATATAAGAGAATGATGCAAGATGATTAAGGTTGTTTTGGCATTTTAAAATTATTCAAGTTCATTTACCGCATTAAGAAACTCAAAGAGAATAAATATATGATTACTTTTATATATGTAGAAATAGCATTTGACAAAGTCTAATAGTCATTGAAAGCAAAACAAAACATAACTCTCTACCAACAAGGAATAGAAACCCCCCAGAATTTCAAAGAAAATTTGTTGAAAGCCTAGACTTAATGTAATGCTTAATGATAAAATATTAAATACTTTTACACTAAGTTGAAAAGCAGTAAGATCAGAAACAAAAAAAATGTCTTCCCTTAGTACTTCTACTCAACATTGAACCAGAGGTAGTATCCAGAGAATTAGGGCAAAAAAATACAAGAAAAAGATATAATAATTATAAAGGAAAAAAGTATATGCAAATAGCTTTTAGTCACATGCACAATTATTCTAAACAAGGATAAACCTTAAGTAATTTACAAAAAAGTAGCATTATGAAATGAATTTCATATAGTAGCAAAATAGTTAAAAAAATTTTTTTTTATAATTGAAGAATGAAAAATATCAATTTTCAACCAATTCAATATATAAGAATGAATGTAATAAAATCTGTGTGAGATCTTTACATTTAAAACTACCAACCACTTCTGAAAGCAATTGAAGGATATCTAAATAAATGAAAAAACAAAGCAATGGATTTGGAGATCTAATATCAGTTGTGATTTTGACACGGTTCTGCAAGACATGCAGGCACAAACCCAAGTGCGCAACTGCATCTCATTTACAGGATATCTTTAAAGGACAATTATGAAGGGAAATCTTCCCTGTGGGCAGAATGCTGAGAAGGGCAAATGAAGTGCAGCAATGGATTCATGTTCATGGAATTCACTGGTCTTACTGTGCTCCCCATCATTCTATAATAGCTGGCTTGAGAGGGTGGTGGAACAGCTTTTTGGAGACTAAGTTACATTGCCACCTAGACAGTGATAACTTGCAGGGTGAGGAAATGTCCCCGGGAGTTTGCGTATGCTTCAAATCAGCACCTTGTCTATGATGCTACTTCTTTTCTCCCATTTCAGGATTTACAGGTTCACAATTAAGGGGTGAAAATGGAAATGGCATTACCCTTAGACATCCATCAACAAAATTCTACTTAGATGCAAAGAAAAAATTCTTCCACCAAGAGACACAGCAATAATTTCATTGAACTAGAAATTAAGACTACCACCAGGCCACTTTGTGCTCCTCATGCCTCTGAACCAACAGACAAAGATGAGAGTTGCTGTACTGGCTGAGGTGATTGATGCTGATTACCAAGGGGAGGTAAGAAAAAGTATGTCATAGATACGAAAGATACCTTAGGGTATCTCTTAGTACTACCGTGTCTTATGATTAAGTCAGTGGAAAACTGTAGCAACCCTATTCCAGCAGGATTGCCAGTGGTCTATACTCTTCCAGAATGGATGTTTGGGTCACCCAACCAAGCAAAAAATGATGACCAGTTAAGGTGTTTGCTGAAGGCAAAGGGAATTTGGAATGGGTGGTAAATTTTAAATTCAATTAAAATTGAGTTTCAAGTTCTATGGATCAAGAGAAATTATATTTATACATTTTCAAGGTATTTTAGCCCAATTTCATAAATTCAGAAGTTAATAATTAATATAACACTCTGTTCTTGATCTTGACTCACTGACCTCCTCTTCCAACTCTCCCTGACTTATCTACTCACTCCATTCTTGAAACTTGCTGTTCCTGGAAAATGTCAGCACACTCCACTTTTGGGTCATAACTCCTCCTGGTCCATTCGCCTGGAAAGCTCTGTGTTAACTCCCTTAGCTCTATCAAGCTTTTCCTCCAATTTTCTTTAATCATCCTAATTTAACACTGTAATTTGCCATCACCCTCAGGTTTCTGATGATTCCGCTTATTCTGTTCTACTTTTTCTTTCATCCATAGCTCTAAGCAGCCTTAAAAGGAGCTGCAATTCCATTTTGTCCCCTCTGTTGGCTGCCACGCTATTGGTTTCACCGTGGTTATGCGCTGTTGGTTTTTATGGCTTCTATAGGGCTAGGCGGGGTGATATGGGAATAGGGCAAATTAAAACATCATGAAGTTGTCTGTTCTTACCACGACTCAGCTGTTTTGTGTGTGTGTGTGTGTTTTCATAAATACTCCCTGAACTGCTGCAAACCTTTGACTAATTCTACAAAGTTCTGAAAAAGTTAATTCTAATATTTTATTTTGTCAGTTTTATTATTGCTTTTGTAAAAGAGAATTTCCAGAAGCCCTTACTCTACTATTTACACTAACAATTCATAGGGATTATTTTTAAAATTGCTTTACTCCACCCTTTTTTATGCGATTGACCTTTCCATCATTTTTTATGGAAAGAATAAAGTATTTTTTATTGTTTTCCTAGAGGCAAGGATCAAGACCAAGAAATAACTTCAGCCAAAAATGTAATGGGAATAAACATAAACTAGGAAGAAGAGTCACAATTTCATAGCTCTAGGAAAACCTTCCTATATCAGCTTATGATAATCACTCTTACAAGGGAGTATGCCCTGGAAGTTGTTTACAAGGTCTACCTAACATTTATGTAAATTAAATGAAAGCATGTGTTAGCATTTTATTTTTGTCTATTTCTGTATAGATCTAAAGATAGAGCTGGCTAATTATAGATATAAATAATTATAGATATAAATACTTCCAGGAGTATGCCCTGGAAGTTGTTTACAAGGTCTACCTAACATTTATGTAAATTAAATGAAAGCATGTTTTAGCATTTTCTTTTTGTCTATTTCTGTATAGATCTAAAGATCAAGCTGGATAATTATAGATATAGATATTGTATTAAGCATGTTTGCAAATTGGTTTTTATCGTTACATGTCCAAAGTGGAAGCAAGAGGAAGAGCAACTTTGATAAATATGCCATTTTAAGATTTTATGAATAAAAACTAGATTATTTTGTACCATCTTAAAAAGAAACAGTCGACTTTCTGGGTGAATAGTAGACTGATAAAAATTACCAAGGATTAGATATTCTCTGTAGTATAATTTCTCAGCTAGTGTCTGTTTTCTAATTCTTTAATGAGTAACCTACTCCCACCAAAACTATGCTATAAATTTTAGTTGAATTGGAGACTATGGGCATATTAAAAGTAATAGTCATGACAACACTGACAACAGCAATCTTATGTAACATGGCTTATGAGTTGGTTTGCCCAGGATAGTCTTTAATTGCTAATCGTATCCCCCTTCATGCTTACAAACAGTCATACAATTTTTTTTTATGTGAGAACTGCATTACATAGCTATACCATAGAGACAGAGAAAGAGATAACATATACTCCTTTGAAATCTGCTCATCCATACAGCCTCTTCTCATGTCTCTCTCTTAAAACTCATTCACTGTAGCTATTCTTGAGTTTTGTGTGAATACCCTCTGATAACAGCTTCTTTTCCTGAAAGACCTTCCACCTGTGCACTAGCCAGACTGTATTTGAAACATTATTTCCTTGTTGTCACTGCCCAGTTGTCACCCAGGCTAATTAATTAGGTTCTTTTTAAATGTTCTCATAATCTCTGTTCTTCCCCTTGTCCAATAAATTTTCTTTTTAAGCTCTAATAGCCATAAATTTTGAAATTCTAATAATTCTGAAATAATTAAAACTTCAGTTCATTCCATTGTTTATCCAGCTGCAATTACTTAGGATATCAATAGTAGAACAGAAATATATTTCCTTAAATGCAGGTTAGGCATATAATGTTTTTTCTACATTAATATAAATACCACGAGTCTCATCTATCTATCTATTTATCTATATCTGGATATACATGTTTGTGTGTATGCGTGTGTATGATATAGCTCTACTACACACATACACACATATATGTTATTTATTTTATCTTTTGCTCTATCTCAAAAACTGTTTAGTGGTTTATATGTTGACCTATTGATTAACTTTATTTCATATAAATTTAATAGGAAACCGGTAATCACCTTTTTTATTTCAGAATATTACGGGGGTACAAACATTTTGGTTACATGAATTACTTTTGTACAGTTTGAGGCAAAGTTATAAAGTGACCATCATCCACATACTGTGCATTGTACCCATTAGGTGTGAATTGATCCATCCCATCCTCAGTAATCACCTTTTAAACCATGAAGGCTATTTTTTTGTCTATTTGCTAAAAAGAAACACATATACATAGCGTCTGTCAGCAAACAAATATTGACATGTAGATAAAATTTTGGAAGTACATTGAGAAGTCAATAATCATGACAGAATTTAAAATCACTCTTTCTCAACTAAGGGTAAAGCGTAAAATTTCTGGGAAGTATAAAACCGTGTCTTTTTAAACAAAAGCTGCTTCTCTCCTTCTTAATCACATTTATTTAATAAAGGAAAACAAGTAATTTAAAAGCAGTGAATCATGCTCTTAGAGGTACCATGAGAAGATAAATGTTGCTTGAAACTTCATAAGATATATTATTCATAAGACATGTCATATCCCATAACAACCAATAGAAATATGTTTTTCAAATTATGTCAAATTATAGTTTAATGAAATTACCGTTTACATTAAGTAAGGCAGAGGTTCTCAAGCAGGGGTGTGGATGTGGGGATCTTAAGAACATATCAGTCTTTTGAAATTTCATTTTCTAATGAATAAACAGTAGAATTTTCCAGAAGCTACATGACAATGTCAACACAATTAGGCCACTGCTCTGAAAGCTGATGAAATACATACATGCATATTTTTATAAATTTCTCAATTAAAATTTTTAATATGTTAAATATTGGTAGATATAAGTACCATAAACAAAAGTTCTTTGTGGCCCACAATAATTTTTTGAGACTAAAGTAATTTGAAAATGAAACTTTGAAAACCACTTATTTAAGAGAATATGTATTTGTAAGTTCATATTTATTTAAGTAAAAGAAATATAAGGCCCTTTCATTGAAATTCACTTGCTTTTTAGTTACTTTGAATTTACTTGGAAAAACAAAAATATTTCATTTATAATTAATGATGGCAAAAGTTATTAAATGGTCTTCTTAGTCTTTCTCATAAAGAGAAAAAAATTTGATTAGAAAATTTCAGAAATACAAAACTATACATTCTTCTTATTTTGAAAAACAAAGTTTTTAACATCAAATAGGTAAATTATATACTAAATCCAGGAAGCATCTGCGTAGGTATACACTTTTAGAAAATGGTGAAATTCATCAGTTGTGAAAAAAAAAATTATCTAATTTAATTATTACATATAAAATGGCTGAAAACTAATCTTATATGTCATTCATTAGGGATCCAATATTTTTACTAAAGCTTTGCTAAATTAAAATGGAATACCCAATGGATATAATTACAAAAGAACTCAAGTTTTATTCTAAACAGTAGTAATTGATCCTACAGTGAGATTTATTCTGTAATCATGGAAGTCAATGGCATTTACAACTAGAATAAATTAAGGTAAATGAAGAGGAAAATTGTATTCTGTGTAACATTTAGTTCATTATAGGCTTAAACAGCTATGTCAATCCATGTTCATCAATAAAAGTTATGGTGCTTGCAGACATAATTGAATGAAAATATTATCTCCAAGAAACAGTCTATGTTACACAAGCATAGAAATCATAGTTTTTAAAGTAATCTTTTCAAGTTCTTCCTAAAAGGGATCAAAAATTGTTGATAATTTGCAACACTTTTTTATACTGTATCATTTATATTTTAATATAAAGAGAGAATTTGAAATTGCATTATGTAGCTCCAGGGGAACTTGTTTCTTTAAAATTGTTATTTGTTTTTAGAAATTATATCACACTTATATCTACTAGTTGAGTTAATTAGAATCTTGGTTATTAATTTTGAAACTTGAACATAGATTGTTGAGAAAACCATCCCATTAAGATTTATGGATTCTAATTCTGAATGTAAGATTATTTCTTACTAATAGGTGAACATTATGCTTACAAAGAGTTAATAAAAATAATAGTAGTAGTAGTAATAGTCAACTCCCATGGAGGAGAATCCCATTCCTTCCCCACTTTGTGAGAGAATCTCTTCTTTAAGGTAAGTCACAATGGGGCAATAAGTCAACACCTAATTGGGCATAACTCCAATGTTAAATTACAATGCTATCATTATTGTTTAATATTAACTATATTGTCCCTCTTCGTTACTGTTGTACAACTCTGGTAAGTTAGACAGTGTTCTAAAATATGTTGGAAATTTCCTACGTATCCACTCACGTGCACACTTCACTTTAAGAACAAATTCCTTTTATTTTGCTTTTTTAATTTCTAGAAGTTATATTTGATTATCAGAGATGTTGGATCATTAATATAGGCTTCAATTTCATGTGAATGTATTTAAGCATGTCTATTTCTACATCATATGTAATCACACTTCATTCCTGGCAAAAGGGATCAAGCTGAATAAAAGGTTTGTCAAATGTAAGAAACATTTCAGAAAATGATCTTTTAAATACAACATTAAAATGGGCATGAAAAATGAGAGTGTTGTTTCTTCTAGGTTCTCTAAGCTGACAGAGCAGAGAAACATATGTGTATGTAATAACCCATGTATGAAACAGATCTATGAATATTTGTATATGTAAACATCTGTATTTATATTAATCTGAGCATTAGCCCATACTGGTATCTCCACCTCTAATCCATTTCCACATTGATTACTATAGTCTCCTCCATTTGCTTATCTCTGACCTTCCATTCCAACAGTAAAAAACCTGGCTCCTACTCTCAGCCACACATTTACATAATTGTTTAATTTCAGTGTCCATGTATAGTGGTTTCAGAATCATTAACCTGTATCTCCATGGAAAACAACTTTACCGATTGGAGTACAGTGTTATATGTAATTCTTTTTGCCTTTGGTTTTACAATCTCCACTCATTTCCTAGGTTACTCATACCAGCACTTTATTCCCCTATCTCATCCATTCATTTGCAATACATTTAGAGTCTTTTTTTTTTCTCGTTCTGTATTACATCCTGAGATCCCCAATTACACAAATGATATCTTAATCTGAATACAGTAAGGTTTACCTTTTGTGCTGTAAAATGCTATAGGATCTGATAACTCTTTAATATCTTGTATGTACCATTGTAGTATTAATATAATACATTCACTGGTAATTATACTATCTCTATGTTTTGCCTCTTCTATAATGTCATATCATTATCATAGCATGTAGTGTTTGTAGACTGGCTGCTTTTATTTAGCATTATGTATTTAACATTCATCTTTTTAATGGGTTTATTAGCACAGTGCTTTTTATCACTGAATACTACACCATTTTATGGAGGTGGTATAGTTTGTTTATACTTTCACTTGTTGAAGACCATCTTTGTTGCTTCCAGTTTTTGGTGATTATAAATAAAGTTGCTATAAACATTTACATTCAGATTTTTGTAAGAACATAGTTTTTTGGGAAATTATCTAGAAGCATGATGACTAGATTATATGATAAGATTTGTTTAACTTTGGAAAAACTGTCAAAGTGTTTCTCAAAGTAGTTGTACCATTTTGCATTTCCACCAGCTATAAATAAGAGTTTCTGTTGCTCTACATAATCACTGGCAGTTAGAATTTTTAGATTTTTTTAAAAAATTTGCCACTGAGATAGATATGTAATAGTATCTCAATTTTATTTCTGTTTACACTTCTCTAATGACCATGTTTTCATTTGATTACTTATCACCTGTATAAATTATCTGTTCAGATGTCTGTTCAGATATTTTTCCCATTTTTAATTTTTTGTTATTATTGACTTTTAAGTTGTGTGCATTTGGAACACAAATCTTTTATCAGATATGTGTTTTGCAACTATTTTCTTCTAGAGTGTGGCTTATTCTTCATTCTTTTTTCAGAGACTTTTGCAGTGCAGAAATGTATTTTTTTTTTTTTTTTTTTTTTGAGACAGAGTCTCACTCTGTTGCCCTGGCTAGATTGAGTGCCGTGGTGTTAGCCTAGCTCACAGCAACCTCCAACTCCTGGGCTCAAGTGATCCTTCTTGCCTCAGCCTCCTGAGTAGCTGGGACTACAGGCATGCACCACCATGCCCAGTTAATTTTTCTCTATATATTTTTAGTTGGCCAGCTAATTTCTTTCTGTTTTTAGTAGAGACGGGGTCTCGCTCTTGCTCAGGCTGGTCTCGAACTCCTGAGCTCAAACAATCCGCCCGCCTCGGCCTCCCAGAGTGCTGGGATTACAGGCGTGAGCCACCGTGCCCGGCCCAGAAATGTATAATTTTAGTGGTTTATCTATTATCAATTTTTTTTTCTTTCCTGGAACATGTTGGTGTTGTATCTAAATGCACATTGACAAATCTGAAGTCGTGCCAATTTTTAACTATGTTTTACTTTAAAATGTTACAGCTTTCATTATACATTTAGGTCTATTATCCATTTTGAGTTAATTTCTGTGTAAGGCGTAAGATCTGTGTCCACATTCATGTTTTTGCATATGGATGTCTAATTGTTCCAGAACAACTTATTATAAAAACTTACCTCTCTTCATTGAATTTTCTTTGTTCTTTTGTTGAAGAAAAGTTGACTGTATTTCTGTCAGTCCAAATCTGGGCTCTCTAACCTATTCCAATAATCTGTCACTTCTTTCATCAGTGCATGTAAACTTATAATAAGCCTTAAAATTGGGCAGTTTGAATATTCCAGTTTTCTTCATTCTAGTATTTGTTGGCTACTTAGGCCATTTGCCTCTTAATCTAAACTTTAAAATTAGTTTTTTGATATCCACAAAATAGTTTTCTGGATTTCTGATTGATATTCTACTGAATCTATAGATCAAGTCGAGAAAAATCGCCATCATAATAACACTGAGTGTTCTAATCTATGAGCAAAGAAGCTATCTCCATATATTTAGAACTTCTTTGAATTTTTTTCATTGATTTGTAGTTTTTCACATAGGCCATGCGCTTATTTAGTTTCGATGTATACCTGATTATTTCATTTTGAGGTTGTTTGTATGGTGGACTCCATCAATTGAGTTTTAAATGATTAACTGGCCTTACATGCCAAAAATAATCCCACATGGGCATGGTGTATAATTCTTTTATATATTATTGAATTAAATTTATAATTATTTTGTAGATGAGTTGTGAGTCTATGTTCAAGAGAGATCTTTCTACAGTTTTCCTTTATTTTAGCATTGCTATTTGGTTTTGGTATTAGGGTAATGCTGAACTCATATCACAAGTTAGAAGCACCTGCTAGGCTTCTAATTTCTGGGGAAAAATCATTGCATGTATTCTCATACAAATGTTTGGTAGAATCACTAGTGAACCGATCTGGACCTACATTCTTGGAAGTTTATCATTTATTGATTCAATTATTTTAATGGATACAGGTCTCTTCAGATTATATATTTCTCCTGTTGTGAGCTTTGATAGTTCATGTCTTCGAAGAAATTTATCTATCTAATCTAAATTATCAAATACATGGACACTCAGATGTATATATTTTCATATACATATGTGTGCATGTGTCTATATTTGTGTATATGTCTATATAGAGAGGGCAATGACCATTGAGAAACCCCTTTAATTTCAAATAAGGGAACTTCTTGGCAATTAGTAAAAGACCACATAGAAGTTAGAGGTGGTTATTTGTAATGGAAGGAAAGTAAAAAAAAAAAAAAAATCCTAAGAAAACTCTCCCCCTAAAGTAAGGAACTACAACTAATTTTTCCTAAAGAATTGCTACTATTTGGCAAATAATAAATTGTTGCCTAGGATTTAGTAGTTAGTCTTACAATATTCCATGTACAGATGCTATCTGAATCTTCTCTCGAATGAGAGCATTATGTGGCCCTTTCCTGAAGAAAGTAATAGATAATCAGTCTACTCCATCCTATAACAGCATCTCTTCTCCATACACAGGCCAAGAAGATTTGGGGATTTGGAAACTAGGCATAATTTATACTATTATAATCACACTAAGTCATTAGCCTAGTCATGCTACAGATCTGACGAAATATAAAGAAATTTATTTTATGACAAATTACATATATTTTAAATAAAACTGACATTCCCAGTGTTTTTCTTAAAAAAAGAAAAAAAAAAAACACCTGTTCTGAAACTTGGAAACTATTGCAAATCTACGCTCTGATTTCCTGAATATACTACCAACAGCCTCTGTTTTACCTGCATACAATTTTGTCACTGTCTTCTTTAATGTCCCCCAGTAAAGCCATGGGGGACATGGTTGCTTCTATAAAGTTCTGACCCTAAACAGGTCCAATGTTAATTTACTTATTAATGGTTCGATGCCAACTCTATCCCATCCCTATTCATCCTGTGTACATTCTTGCTTGTTTGTTTGCTTTATTTCCCCCATAATTGTCAACATTCTTTTTTTTATTTTTTTTATTTTTATTTCAGAATATTACAGGGGTGCACATGTTTTGGTTACATAATTTGCTTTTGTACAGTTTGAGTCAAAGTTGTAAGTGTGCCCTTCACCCAGTTAGTGCATATTGTACCTGTTAGGTGTGAATTTACCTATCCCCTTCTCCCCACTCCTACCTACTTGATTTCCCCTGAGTTATACTTCCATATGTGTACATAAGTGTTGACTGATTAGTTCCAACATCCTTTTAAAAACATTGGTCAGGATATGTTACTCCTCACAGAATTTTCCAATGGCATCCAGCCTCCTCAGTGCAAAATATGTTCATACAATGACATATAATGTCCTACATGATTTGGCTCCTGCTTTTTCTCTAATATTATTTCCTACTATTTGTTCATTCTGCTTTAGCCACCCACATCTCCATACTGTTCCTCAAATATTCCAACCCCACTTCTCTAAAAGGTCTTAGAACATTTCCCTGCCTGAAATCCTTTTTCCTCAGAAAGCCACATGGCTCAATCACGTGGAAATAAAAGAATTTATATACATACATATATAATATATACATATTTTTTATATGTATTAACAGTAAGGAAAGAAATCTTGTTAGAGAATATTTCCAATTTTTCTTTTACAGTGAGTGATGAATATTAAGCAAGTGGGTTTTATAAGGTTTCAGAAGAAAACAGATGCTAACTCAATCTGGGTAATTTGAGGACAGTATAATAAAGAGTTTATTTATAAGTGTGTGGGCAGAAAGTAAAGAAACCAACGAGGAAGATCACAGTTACACCAGAGCTAGTAACTGTAATGCAGATAATATCATTAAAATGCAGTCAAGAAGGAAATAAACTGAGTCTCAAGTTAAGACATAAAATCTTAACTTCTGAGGGGAGGATTCTGAAATACTTTCTTATGTCTATTTTATGATTTCAAGAAAATCAGAATGGTGGCAAATATACTTTATGCTGTGATTCAGCAATTTGTAGGAGTGATAGTAACTCTAAAGTCCTAAATACCCTTGACCAGGAAGTTTCTGAGACTAAACAGGTGGCATTCTAATATAGAGCCGCTGTAGGCGTAATACCATACTTTCGTGTCTGATCAAATGCTGATTTCAGTAAAACATACTATTTCTATTAATATTTCCCAACAGATTTTCTGAGATTTTTAATGAGTATTGGTTTCCCAGGGCTGCTGTAACAAATTTCCACAAACTTTATGACTTCAAACAACAGAAATGTATTGTCTCATGGTTCTAGAGGTCAGAAGTCCAAAATCAAGGTGTGACCAGGGCACTCTCTGCAGAGGCTCTTGGGGAAAATCGGTTCTGTCACTCTTATAGCTTTTGGTTTGATGGTGGCTTGTTTGGCTTGTCCACACACTCCAATTTCTGCCTCTGTCTCCACTTCACTTTCTTTCTTGTGCCTGTCTTTTTCTTTGTGTATCTCTTACAAAATCACTTATTAGATTTAGGGTCCATATGGATAATCCAGAATACACCAGGATACACTTAGTTCAAAATTCTTAATTACATCTGCAAAGACTCTTTATTCAAATAAGGTAAGATTCATAGGTTCCAGAGATTGGGTTGTGGACATATGTTTTGATGGGTCCACCATTTAAACCACATGATATTATTAATAAATTTGGCCTAACACAAATAGGAGAATTACAGTAATTTGTCCAATATACCTATAAATGATGCTGCATATTAAGGCTTAGATATATTGTCTTGGTCTTGTCCATGCTTAGTTACTGGCTTGTATATGGTCTATAAGTTCTAAATATTATTAGTTTTTCTACATTATGTTTTTCAAATTGAGGTCTTCAGAGTCTTTAATGATGCCATTTAGCCTTGGTCTCACCAGATAACCCAGTAAGTGATGATTCAACACAAGGAATATCTAAAGCTGGTTGAAATATATGGCTACAGACATTTTGGCCAGCAGTACAGATCTGAACTAAACATCACCAGTAAAATGTGGTTCTTATAATCACAGACCAACGAACAAAGACAATGAGAATAGGAAAGCTAAAGAAATGCCATCTTAAAAATACAAACTGCTGAAGCTCAGTCTATTTCACCAATAGCTGTCTTGGACTAGGGAATATTTCGATATTTCGGGAAGACATAAGTCATCCTCTGAAGCAAATGGAAAAATAAATAGGCTTATTGTGGGAATTACAAATTGGATTCTCTGTGAGTGGAAAGATGCAAGACCAGAGAACTACAGCCTTTGAGATTTGCCCTCTGGCTTAAATTGTTGAATTCTTAGACATCATCATGTAAGGACAATTGATTTTGTTACATCACTGCTGATCAGGGATACATGGAAACACTATGATATTCATAATCAAAAATGTTTTGAAATATATTAAGCAAATATAATCACATGGTATCATAACAAAAATGATACTTACGATATTAATTAGCTGCCCTTAAATGTACCAATTTAGATTTGGACTTTGCACACATATCTACACCCACACTGACTACTCATGATGTAAAATTTCAAAGTAAATCAACCCATATTCAAAACTAAGGACATGACTAATTAAAGTATCGAATATTTTTATAAAATGTGTGTACATATCATGTTAATCACAATGAAAGTCTTAATTTCCCTTATGGTATTTATCTTTTATCTTATCTTTTAAGTGAGAAAACCAATTGTAAAAAGTAAAATATGATTATACAATTGGATATATTTGAAGAGAATAATTAAGGTGAAAATTAGTTTTGAGAGTGCAGTTGTCTTTTCTGAATGATCATTTCTGCTTAAAATATTTTCTTAAAGTTGTAGTTATACTGAAGAGATGATGAAAAGTAAGAAATGAAACATCCTGATGCACAGAGGCATTTAAACATGGATGTCGGGCAAATTATGATATACAAATGTAAGGAAGGGGTAATAATTTGGAAGAAATTTTAGATTAACAACGATTTTAGTGATATGTGTTTTAGCATTTGAAATTATTTTACTGAACTGAATCTTTCATACCATTGGTTTAGTTACCAGTTATTTGCTTGTGTCTACATAGGACAAGTGATAGAGTTATTAAAAATAAGGAGTCCTTCAAACAGCAGCCACAGAGTAAATATACCAAAGAGCAACATACATGTGATGTCCAAGATCTTATGAGTGAGGTCATTTTCAAAGAAAATTGGTAGTTCTTCATTTCCCTCTATTTTTAAATTTTCAAAACATACTGTTTCCCAAGATTAAGTTAATTGAAATCACTGATTAGAGATACAGTGAATGATATGTTTTAGTTTAGTCACGATTGCATGCAGAGTTTACCAATAGTTTTACTATTGATCTCCAAAAACAAGAAATAATATATAAACTTTCTTCACCTAAAACACTATTTTTTTCCTTGACTTATTTCCTTGTTGACTCTTCCACCATAAATCAGACTAGCAACAAGATTTATTTGACATTCCCAAATAGATCATTACTTTGTATACAAATAAACACTTGTTCTATCAAAGACTGGTGGAAGTAATCAACTTGTTTCTTGTGTGTTCTGACTATACAGAGAAAATTAAATGTTACTGTTTGTAAAAATTCCATTAAGGATATAGATCAAATAAAACAACACAGAGAAATAAACTGCTTCTTAACACATACAAGTATTCGTTAGCACTCTGTGCAATAAATAAATACATATATATAGACATGAAGCAATAATACTGATTATAAATGCTAACACAGAAAACTTTCAAATGCTAATATTTTAATTTAATCCTAAAGAAACAACTGGATGAAAAAATAGATGAATGTATTGAGCATATATAGTTTATTTTAGTAAAATATCTTGAGCATAACCTTTTCACTTGGTTTAAATATAACATCTTACAGTGAAGTGCCCTAGTATCCCGATCTTGCCTCTTTCAACTCTATAATTAAATATGTGCCACACATAATTAAAATTATCTAATATTAGAATCAAAGCCATTAAGTTGGCAATAGAAAGATTATATAAACAGACTCTCAAACTCTGTTTTGAAAATATCAAGGATCACTTTAAACATTCTGTGAGGAGAAAAGCACCCAAATGAGACTATAGGATTTTTATTTTATATTCACATTTTTTTTCAGTGATTTTGATCATCTATTAACTAAATAAGATTTCTTATTTATTGTACTAAAAAACATGGCCCCTCCCATTTTTGGTAAATAAACTGGGAATTTAGAATCAGATTACTTCTCTTCATTATTTTTTTGGCAGGAATATTTTTCATTTGAGAGCATTTAAAGGAAAATTTGTCATTGTGTAATTTAAAAATATATTTTGCCAAATATAGTCAATTAGACAAAAGTTAAATGAAATTATATTTAAATTGTAGTGAGTAGCACTATTTTGTCACTTATACACATTCAATTTGCTTATTTCAGTGGCAACATAAGATTTTTTTTATTTCAGCATATTATGAGGGTACAGATGTTTATGTTACATACATCATCTTCGCCCCACCCAAGTCAGAGCGTCAAGCATGTCCATCCCCCAGACGGTATCTTCTGCACACATTAGGTGTGTACGCACTCATCCCCTCCTCCCCTCTCCCATCTGCCTGACATCAGATGAATGTTATTACTAGATGTGCACTTAAGTGTTGATCAGTTAATATCAATTTGATGGTGAGTACATGTGGTGCTTATTTTTCTATTCTTGGGATGCTTCATTTAATAGAATGAGTTCCCGCTCTATCTAGGATAATACAAGAGGTGTAATATCACCATCATTTTTTGTGGCTGAGTAGAACTCCATGGTATACATACACCACATTTTATTAATCCACTCATATATTGATGGGCACTTGGGTTGTTTCCACATCTTTGCAATTGTGAATTGTGCTGCCGTAAACATTCTAGTGCGGATGTCTTTTTATAGAATGGCTTTTATTCCTTTGGGTAGATGCCCAGTAATGGAATTGCTGGATCAAATGGTAGTTTTACTTGTAGCTCTTTGAGATGTCTCCATGTTACTTTCCACAGAGGTTGCACTAATTTGCAGTCCCACCAGAAGTGTATGAGTGTTCCTATCTCTCCACATCATGCCAACATTTATTGTTTTGGACTTTTTTATAAAGGCCATTCGCACTGGAGAATTAAAATTTCTTAAAAATTAAAATTATCTTAAAATTCCTTATTTCAATTTGTACCCCCATAATATGCTAAAATAAAAAAAATTTAAAAAACACATATTTAAATGTCTATATTTAATGTGCACATTATTAATACAATGAGCAAAGCTGGTTTCCTGGCCTTTTTTTAGAAATGCCCAAATTTCTAGTGCTGCAGATACATACATTGTATTTTGTTTAATTTACGGTATCATCAATTATAAAATGCACTATTGAAAAATACCTAAAAGTAAAAATAATTTCCAATTTAACAGTGACTTTATTATTCCTGATTTTTATATTTACTGAAAAATTACTTTGTCATTTAGACACACTTGTTTTTTGAGACATCGTTCCTGTGCATATGTTAAAAGAAACACATGCCTGGGCAATGGGCAACGTAGCAAGACTCTGTCTCTAAAAAATAAATAAAAATTAGCACAGTGTGGTGGCTCCCTCCTGCAGTCTGAGTTCCAGTTTGAGATAAGCCTGGGTGACATATTGAGGGTGAGGTCCGGTCTCCAAAAAAAAAAAAAAAAAAAAAAAATGACAGGGAATGCCGAGTAGTCAGCTAACACATTCCTGCCACCAGGTCAATAGCAACTATAAAACACATATTATTTTTAGGAATGTTAGCTTGTGAAAAAAATATCAAAGACATATAGACAACAATTCCAATATAATTAAGGGAAAGAGAAAGAGATGGGGAAACCAGTGTATACAAGTTAAAATTGGACCTACTCAAGTTTTTAATGCCCAAAATAATATTGACATTACTATCTAAAAATCATTCCCACTATTTAAAAGTATTATCATGATTATATGTGAAAATATAATATAATTTCTTTGTGTTATTAATAAAATTATAGAAAATATACTAAACACATACATACATATTACCCATTATTCTAAAATGTTTACTAATGGTATAAATAAATAATACTATACAAAACTCTTCTAGTTAGACAAATAACTTAGGAAATTGAAATATACTATGAAATGAAATATTGGTATATGAGACAAAATACTGCCCCATGAAGCAGCTCTTCATAAGCTTCCCTAATCATACAGAAACTGCAGTAAAGTGATCTTATTCAGTTATCACTTGATATACACTTAATGTTTTATTAACTAAACACTTTGTAAAGGTCATAAGTGTATGCTTAACATAGTATTATCGTTATTCTATATTCTCCATAAATGACTTTAAATTCTAAAAATCAAGGCAAGATATTAAGTTTATTGCAATTTTCTAAGCCTCCAATAACTTGTCTGTGTACAGATACACTTTTTAACTTTCGTCCACATAGCATTTTAAAGAATTGACAGCATATTATTCTACTAGAAGAAAGAACTATGGGTGTAAAATATATAGTCTATTCTTTGAAAAATTTCACAGCCAGATGGAGAAAAAAACAAGTAGACAATTATAATGTTTTAGGAGATAAGTTCTACAATAAATATATACAGGATATATGAATGATACCTATAAAAAGTAATAGTGAATCTAGTCTGGAGAAAATAAAAGAGTAAGGAAAGAATATCTAAAAGAGGTGACATTTAAACAAACTCTCAAAAAACATATAAAATTTTATTAAATAAAGGGTGAGTTATTTGTGTTTTGGTAAACAGGAATAGGTAAACATGTTCTGGAAATTTCTGGTTCCAGATATTACTAAAATAAGCCTGCATAAAATAGTCAAGTTGAGAATGGTCTGTATGATATTTCTGGAACTTGAGATTTTTCTTTCCTTTCTTTTTTTTTTTTTTAATTTGTTTTGTTTTATGTCTTCTAAAAATCTATGGGTCTCTATAGAAAGTTTTTATCATGGGAATCACAGTCACGGTCATGGGACTGTGTGTTACTGTAGAAAGCTCATTCTGGAAATAGAGCAGATGACATTAAGTGCAATGGGAGCACAGGACTAGAAGAAGGAAAGCAAATGGAAGGCTGCTATGATAATCCAGGTGGGAGAAAAAAGAGAAATCAATCCTTGAAGACATACATGCATGTAAATAATTTAAATATGTAGCCTGTCATTTACTGGCAGAGCAATTTATGACAAATTACTTCAAGATCTTAAGTTTCTTACATGTAATATTTAAATAATATGCCTACTACTCAGTGTTGTTATTTGAGCATTACAGGAAATAAACCTTTACTAAAATTCTTAAGACAGTAATTTTAACATCAAAATACCAGATTAATATTTGTGAATGTTTATTATTTAATTAATCACCATTTACATTTTATTGCCTAAGCTCTAACCAAGTATTAGCAGAACACCTATATATGTATGAAGAAGATAACTTTTATTAATATTATTAATCAAACAATTTTCCCATACTTTCAAATTATCCTTTAAAACAATAATTAAAGGAGAGTAAAATGTTAGTTACCAGAGGCTGGGAAGAGTAACAGGGAGGAGGGGATAAAGTGGGGATAGTTAATGGGTACAAAATATAGTTAGATATTTAGACAGAATGAACAATATTTGATAGCACAGCAAAGTGATTATAATCAACAAGTTAGGGTATACTCTGAAACTGCTATTCCCCAACTCCCAGTCCATGGCCGGATACCAGTCGTCGGCCTGTTAGGAACCAGGCAGTGCATCACCACCTGAGCTCCAAGCCCCACCCCCCTGCCCCGGCGCCACTCCTGGTCAGTGGAATAATTGTGTCTCCCATGAAACTTAGATGAAACTTAGGAACTGGGCCACACAGCAAGAGGTAAGCTGCGGCTAGGGAGGGAAGAAGCTTCATCTGTATTTATAGCTGATCCCCATCTCTTGCATCACCTCCTGACCTGAACACCACCTCCATACCCCTCCACCCCCTCTGTGGAAAAACTGTCTTCCATGAAACCAGGCTCTTGTGCCAAAAAGGTTGGTGTCTGCTGCTCTAAAATAACTAAAAGAGTAGAATTGGAATGTTCCTAATGCTGAGAGATAATAAATGCCTGAGATGATAGATACCCCAATTAATGTGATTTAATTAATTCACAGTGTATGCCTGTATCAAAAGATATGTACCCTGTAAACATACACAACTATTATGTACCTATAATAATTTAAAATAAAAAATTAAATGTACTATTCCATACAAATGTATACAAAGATACATTCTCTGAACTGTACACACAATTATTACCTGTAATCGAACTAGCCCTTTATAATCTGACCAAACAACACATCATGGACAAATGGGTCACTTTGAAGAGACATGATAGAAATTTAGATAAAGGAAAGATGATTAAATATTGATCTTATATAGAGGTTAAATGTGAAGTGCCTTTAGGAAATGCAAGTGCACAGTCATTACAGTGATAATGGGCAAAAAGCAGCTAAACAGCTAAACATGTTGCTCATCACACAACAAACCTCCTTGACTGCTAAGCTGAAGAAGATTCAGTTTAGAAGAAGATTCAAAATGTCATAAATGTAGTGTAAAAAGAAAAAGAACCCAAACCCATGAGGGAAAATGCATTCTAATGAAAAGCCATTGTATCATTGTAAATCACTTAAGTCTTTATGATTTTGTGCACATATGTGTGTGTAGATAATCAGGTCAGTTTGACAAATACTATTACACATGTTTAAAACAAATATTCCCAGTATATTTATTGTTAATTGTCATTATTACTTTCTAACAATCGAGGAAAGAACAAAAATCTACTCTTAAAATACTCAAATTACCCAACAATAAGAAATAATGAAGCAAATATGCACCCACTGTTTCTAAACAAAAATATGGTAATGAAAGCAGATCAGTTCAGAATGATGCAAATTATCACTATGAAAGTCATTGAAATTCATTTTCATGTCAGTGTAAATACCTGTACTGAAGCATAAGTTCTCTATAATAGCTCAATTTTCATATAGATAGCCTGATTTACATGGTGATATTTCTATGTGATCAAATATTTTATATCAATTATTGAGCTGTATGCAGAAACAAATGTGGTTGTATTATTGTTTCTTGCTCACTAATTTATAGATTTCAACCTCTAACTAAACTGAGGGAAAAGTATAATACTAGCTAACAGAATGAGAGATTAATAGAAGAGACTAAGATGAATAGAAGAGATGTGAGATTGATTATAAGAAGGGAAGAAGGAAATACATGGCAAATAACATTTGAGTATTTTGAGTTCGCTTCTGAAAACAAAAGTAACATAACAATATTATTTGGAAAATGAAGACTAGAAAGCCATAAAATCGAGTACTACTATACTACTCATATTTTCACCTGCTTTCATTGGGGAGCAATTGGCAAAACAACATAATGATTGCCATCAGCTTCCTTAAATTTTATTCAAAGCAAATTGCCTCTCAGTTCTCTAACATTATTATAGAAATGCACTGTCCCCAGACATAGTCTCAGAAAGAATGAAACGAAACATGTTTTGAGCCACTTCAATGTATCAAAAATTATACTTCATAATTCATACACATTGGCTCATTCCATTATGTAACAATAATTTGATATATGCATATTCTTCATTTTCCAGATATGAAACAAACAATATGTAGAACTTAAGATGCCCAAGATCTCACAACTGGTCAAAAAAAAGTTGCCACCACCCCACTCCCTACCAATCTTAAGATCACGCTAGCAGAGTCTTACAAAATTAAGCCTTCGAAGTCAGGTAATGTGACGCCTTCAGGTTTATTGTTTTTGCTTAGGATTGCTTTGGTTATTCAGACTCTTTTTTTATTCCATATGATATTTAGGATTGTTTTTTCTAATTCTATGGAAAAGGATGTTGGCATTTTATTTTATTTACTTATTTATTTTATCTTTTATTTTTTATTTTTTTTTAATTTCAGCATATTATGGGAGTACAGATGTTTAGGTTGCATATGTTGTCCTTACCCCCCCTCCCCCCCCGAGTCCGAGTTTC
>RJWJ010019473.1:0-30210 GCA_004363605.1 Indri indri | reverse complement strand
TATCTCTCCTCTTATTTAACATAGTTTAACAGATGCTTGTCGTAACAATATAGGAACAAAAAGAAACTAGAAGGATTGGTATAGGGAAGGAAGAGATAAAAATATCGCTGTTTGCAAATGACACAATTTCTATTCAAAGAAAATTATGAAATCTTACATGGCTGCTTCTGATGAGAAGTTAAAGCATAAAAGGGTCAATATTCCAAAGTTTATGCCTAGATTTCATGCCCCAGCAGTTAAAATTCTGGTGAAATACTTCACAGACCATGAACAATTATAATCAGAAAAAATTGGTGGACAAGCACACTGAAGGATGTTCTGGAAATCTTTTAGCAGCAGGACTCCTCTAAGCAACCTGGACAGGTAAGCGGCAGTTGGTAAAACTGTACAGTACCAGGATAAAGCAGAAACACGCAAGACCAGTACAATACATAGATCTAAATAAACAGAAGACATTTATAGATGGCAAATTTGGAGAGACAGACAATAGAGAAAGAAATAATTTTACAGTTAATAGCTCATGGGAAAAACTAGAGAACAATGTGGGTGAAATGAACTCAAATTTATATTTCACATCGTATGTTATACATTCTAAATGTGTTAGAAAGTTAGTTTTGCAAACTCTTAAAACTCAGTGGAAGCAGATGGAATATTTATCCTCTCCGTGGAGAGCAAATGTGTTTGAAAATTCCATCAAAATGATCATTAACGGAGTGGGATGTGTTCAACTATAAAAGAGTAAAATCTGTAAAAATAATAGAATCATGTTAAAGGGGATGGAAATGGAAGAGGGAAACAGTGTAATAAACTGATGGATGAGACATGTTGTCAAAATTATGCACAGAACTGATGAAGATCTTTAAGGCAGATGCTCAAACTGTGTTGGTGAAATAGTCCAGGCATAGGAACAGATCATTTCATATGAAGCCCAGAAAATAAACTGAGATGTGGAACGGTGTTCAGCTTTCTCAACACAAAAGAAATGCAAATTAAGCCAGCTCTGAGGTCGTACTTCAGTTGGCCTGGAATACTAGCAACAAATACATCATATTTGTAAAGCCCACCATTAAGGCCTGCGGGAAGGAAAACAGGGCATCACGGGCATCACTGAAAGTGGAGCTGGTTTTCTGGAGAGTGTCGTGATGGTGGGCAAGTGGGCCACGAGAGCAGTGACTCTGTTCATACCCTTTGATCAGTGTTTTCACTTTTAGGAATAAGTTCCACAGAAATAATCCCAAAGAGGAAGAAAACGAACTTGTCCAAAGATGGAAAAAAATTGGAAATGATCCAAATGTAGGCAGTTAGGCCATGATAGGTAAAGGCCGTGGCAATGATACGGTGGAGAACTTAAACACTTGATACAAGGGAGACAGAATAATGTTAAGTGGAACAAGAAGAACACGGAATAGCTTTCCTGTGCCGATGGCAACCAGCTAAATATCTACGAACACACATTGATAAGAATCTGGAAAACTCAGGCCGGGCGCAGTGGCTCACGCCTGTAATCCTAGCACTCTGGGAGGCCGAGGCGGGTGGATCGTTCTGAGCTCAGGAGTTCGAGACCAGCCTGAGCAAGAGCGAGACCCCCGTCTCTACCAAAAATAGAAAGAAATTAATTGGACAGCTAAGAATATATATAGAAAAAAAAAATTAGCCGGGCATGGTGGCGCATGCCTATAGTTCCAGCTACTCGGGAGGCTGAGACAGTAGGATTGCCGAGCCCAGGAGTTTGAGGTTGCTGTGAGCTAGGCTGACGCCACAGCACTCGCCCCAGGCAAGAGGGTGAGACTCTGTCTCAAAAAAAAAAAAAAAAAAAAAAAAAAAAAAAGAATCTGGAAAAGTATAGGGCCACTTTGATGTGCTTTCAATTAGTTTTTTTTTTTCTCCTCGTAAGATTGTTACTATGTTAGGTAATGCAGGTTTTTAAAAGAAGAAAGGAGGGGGAAAATTTTGGTGGTAAAAAGAGGAAACGTGTTGTGGTGGAGAGAGCATTGGGCGCGACATCCACCACACGGGGATGAATTTGAGTCACTGCGTTACCAAGTAGTTTTGGGCAAGTCACATCTCTCCTTTCTGGCCCTGTTGTCTCCACCCCTGAAAGGAGGTAATGGTGACAGCCACAAATTCAATGTCAGGAGTTCTTGGCTTCTGAGCAGATAGTCCTTTGCCAAGCCGGTTCTGCAGAGTTCTGGAGGCCGGTGCCTGCTCCCCTCCAGCTCCCCGCTGTCTCAGCAGAACGTCTTTGGTTTGGGGGCAGGTCCAGTCTAGCGCGCAGTATGGAGGCGGGGGCAGACAAACACCCCCAAACAGGGCAGCAACAGAGCCATTGCAAATAACCATGACGAAGGACTACAGTGCCCGGGAAATGTTAAGAAAGAAGTATGTGCCCCTTCCAATTCAGATCGGGAGACGTGGCCCAAGAGGAAAAGCCAGACATTTCAAGAGAGCCTGCTGTTGAGCAGACTTAGATTTACCTTGCATTTGAACCTTTTTGTAAGACTGGTTTGTGGAGAAAGGAGGAAGCAAACAAGGCCAGCCACTTATCTGGTGTGTTTGGGACACTTTGGGGCCTAACAAATCAATTCTAGTGTCAAGCCCTTCTACTTGGGAGCTGGATGACCTTGAACTTCTTAACTCAACCCCCAGTTCCCTCATTGTGAAATGGGGATAACCTCTCTGTCTCCCTAGTTTGTTGTGCTTAAATGTTCTTTGAGCTCTCGGTTACTCTATTTGTCAAGGTTTTTCCTGAATACATGCCAAAAAAGACACAGTGCTGGCTCTCATAGGGAATTCAGAGCTGTCTGGACTACTAATATTAATTAACTAATAATATTAGTTAATGTTATTAACATGGAGCACCTACAAAGGGGTAAGTGTTGTGAGAAAGCCGCAAGGCCCCGGATGGTGTTTTCAGGATGAGGGAAATTGGGGCCTTTCTGGGCAAGGGGCTGGTGACTAGTCAAGATGCAGAGTGCGGGATGCCTGGGAGAGGTGGCATTTGATGGGGCAAGGTTCCAGAAGGCCTGAAGTAGATTTGTGCAGCCCTGTAAGATGTACTGAACACACCTGTGTCTGTTACCTATTGGAGCCTGATAGCAACCTATGAGCCAGTGGAGCTGGGGTTTGTAGGGAGGATGAGGGCAGGAAAATTTTGAGATGAAGAGGGAGAGTGAAAGTCAATTGATTTTCAGGAAGCAGTGAAAGGATGTGGGACTTGGAATCACCTGGGGTCAGATCCCAGCCTAACCACTGCACACTTCCATGACTGTGACCAAGCTAGTCAACTTTTCCGTGCCTCAGTTTCTCCCTCTGTAAAATGGGGTCAACCAACTTACCTCCTAGGGATATGGGAGGACTAAATGAGTTATGTATGGAAGGTGCTTGGGACTTTGTAAGTCTTCCCTCCAGGCCAGCCGCTGCTCTTGTTATTTTGCAATCACAAAGGTGCTTGGCTTTTGGAAACAATGGTGCTTCTGTGTCCTGGCTTTGTTGCCTGGCGGGTCAGTAACACTTTCCCTGTACTCCACGTGGGCAGGTAACAGTCCTCCCTCCACCTGCCTTTCTCTGACTTGCTCTTCCTCTGCTCCCATTCACTGTGAAGCAGCTAACCTTTGTTAAGCACCTTCTGTGTATCAGGCACTTTGCTCTGTAATTTAGCACACATTATCTCATTTAAATCCTCCCACTAACTCTTCGAGATGGGGTTAATTATTCCTGTTTTTCAGATAGGAAATTGAGGCTCAGAGAGTCCCACAGGAGAGTCTTCAAACCCTGTCCCCATCCCTGAGCACACATCAGTGTGGCCCTGTGTGCTGGGGCCGCCCATCTGAGGGATGTGTGAACCAAATTTCCTGTCCCTTCCTAGTAAGTGACCTCACTGGGACACAGCTGGGATGCTCCTTAATCTCTGCCTTTCCCCTTCCTAATTGTTAGACTTTGAATCAGGGTACTTAACCCCTTAATGCCTCACTTTTCCATCTATAAAGTGGCAGTGATAATAGCACTTGGTAGGATTATTGTGAAGATTAAATAAGATAATACCGGAAGCTTTGAAGCACAGCTGTAAGTGGCGACAGCAACCTACGGGCATTTCCAGCCCCCTGGGAAACAGACCTAGGGATTGGGTCTATTAGCCTTGACTAAGTATGTAAAAACATTAGTGACCCTCCAATCTCCCTGTCTGTGCCCTTAGGCAAGAGAAGCTCCCTTATCTCTGCAAGTGAGAACTGTTCTCCACTCTTGATGAATACAAAGAAAACTCAATGTGAGGGTTTCCTAGTGTTGTAAGAGAAAGCCACAGTCTAAGGTATTTACTTGTTGGGGCCTTTGGTTGCACTCTTGCTTAGCTATGATACCCAGTAGGATTTAGCGCAGAGAACTGGTTAGAGGGTAGGATCAGGAGGCGGGAGGAGACTGTCTTACCTGGCAGGGAGGGTAGGGAAATGAGCCTGGGTGGGGCTCCTGACTGGGTAAAGGCCTGTGAATCACCAGAGGCCTGCAGGCTGGGCGCAGGGAGCTGGAGGTCAGCTGTTTCTGGGACTGTGCTTCTCGAGCTGGTGTTGGCTGTGGCATTCAGGATGGCTGGATTGGGGTGGGGGTCGGGGAGAAAAGGGTGAGTCCTTCTAGAGGAATGCAAACCCACCATGTAGCCACCACAGAAACCCAGGAGGAAAATGGTTAGAGCTGTGCTACGGAGTGGAAAGTGGGACCGGAATGAAGAGACAGTTCCGTCATTCCCTGGGTGTAGAGGTGAGCAGGGGAGTCTAGGGTGACCCCTGGCTTTTAGTGAAGTGGCTGGATGTTCGGTGGCACCACTGACAAAGATAAGGAGGACCCCAGCAGAAATAAGGTGGCAGGGAGAGATGTTGAGCTGAGCTTACCTTGGACGTGTTGAGTTCGAGAAGCCCATGAGAACTGCAGGAAGAAGCATCTGGTCAGAGAACATCTCGGCTTCAGGCAGGTGCCATCTGCAAGCAGATTCTGGTCCTTGAAGTCACAGGTGTGGATGAGCCCAGCGAGAAGAATGGGGGCGGGGAAGGCATGTGGACAGCGGAGCCCTGGAGGACACTAAAAGTCCTGGGACTGGAGGCCACAGATTTGAAGGGTCTAAGCTCCAGTTATAAACACTCCCTGGAATATCCCACGCTGCTGCCTACACTCTGCCCGCAGCCTGCAGGGTGGAGTCCAAACTCCTTTACACAATGCACACAGCCTGTCCAGAGCAGGCTCGTGTTAGCTTCCTAGGGCTGCCGGAACAAAGTGCCAGAAGCTGGATGACTTAAAACAACAGAAATGTATTCTCTCACTGTTCTGGAACTAGTTCTGGAGTTTGCAGTCAAGGTGTTGGCAGGGTTGGTTCCGTCTCGAGGCTCTGAGGGAGACTCTGTTCCTTGCCTCTCTCCCAGCCTCTGGTGGTTGCTGGCGATCCCTGGCATTCCTTGGCTTTTGGAAACATCACTCCGTTCTCCGCCTCCATGGGCACACGGCATTCTCCGTGAGTGTGTGTGCAGGTGCGCCTCACTGTTTTGCTTTGTACGGGCACCAGTCATTGGATTAGGTGAGCTTAAGATGAGTCTAACCTCATCTCAACTAATTACATCTGCACAAACCCCCTTTCCAAATAAAATCACATTCTGAGATCAAGGTGGTCCTGAAGTTTTGGGAGACAACCCAGTACAGGCCTCGTTTTTACCTGCTTTTGGGGCCTTATTTCCCTGCCATTCCCATGGCTGCCTTTTGGGAAGATGTCCAGATCCTGCCCCAGCTGAGGTTCACTGTCTCCGTCTTGTGAGCTTCCCCCGCTCTGACAGCTCCCCAATACTCTCTTTATCATCTGCGTCCTAACGAGGTTTGAGCTCCCTCAGAACAGGGACTGGAGCTTGTTCCTCTCTCCTCGCAGCGACCTAGTGCCGTAGAAGTGGGTGTGAGTCCTGACTCTCCATTCAGTTAACCGTGTGACCCTGGGTGGCCTCCTTAACCGCTCCAGTTTCCCCATCTGTAAAATGGGGGTAGTAAATGAGAATTTAATAAATTAGATGAGAAAAGTATGTAAAGCAGCTAGTCTGGGACTTAGAATTTCCACGAGGGCAGGGGCGTGTTTGTTTTGCCCACCTTTGTGTGTCAGGCACTTGGCACAGCGTCTGACTTAGTAGGTGCTCCATAAATATTTGTTGAATAAGTGACCACATGGGGAGACTTAGCTGGATAAGAAGTGACTTGTGTGTCTATGGATGTGACCCTTCCTGAGAAACCCCCCTTCCTCCTGCCTTCGGTCCCCAAGAGTGGGTAATTACAGTTGGAGTTTCAGCTAGATGCTGATGAGTGGCGGTGAGCAGGGGTCTCAGTTTGAGTCAGGCTTACAGCCCTGTACCCAGCGTTTCTCTTTCATGTGGATGGAACAAACTTGAGCTTATTACATTAGCGGTACCTATGGTGGCTGCAATAGATGAGTCACCATTTACTGTAAAGCTTTCAGATGCCCGGCAGACACGTCCCAGTCGGGAGTGACAGGGCCCTCTGTGATACAGGCAACCCAGCCTCGGCTGTCTAAAAAGAGATAGAAAATCTTCTGTGGTCCCAAGTAGTACAAAGGTCTTGGTGAGGGTCCGTTGCCTTCTCTGCTTCCTCCTTTCCCACATATCCTACTGGAACTTAATTTTGATCTATAAACAGTGGAAGGCACATTTTGAATCCAATTAAACAAATCTGTGCAAATTTATGTTTGCTTGCTTCTAGACTAGAGATTTAGGGTTGGGCCTGGTTTTGTTTTTGTGTGAAATATTAGTTTTTTATAAAAAGAAGCTACTCTTGTTTCTTTATTATTGGCCACTGAGAGCAATGCTTTCAAAGCCTGGGACCTTTTTTGCTTTTTAAGTAAAAATGTCTTTGGTTCCTCTCTGCCTGCAGGTGATGGTTTTCTTTGCCTTTCAAGAGATGAACCTGTGAAATTCCACTTGGTCTCCAGTGGTAGACAGGGCTTGGGGCATGTCAGCCTTTGGGAGTAGACTCAGTTGTGAAGAACTGAAAAGACTCCCAGGCGCATGAGCGTGTTCCCTCTTGCAGGTGGGGCTGGGTCGGGTGGGCACGGGGAGCAGCAAGTGGCTGGAGAGGCACCCACGAAGTGCCTCACACATGCCAGGTGCCAAGCTGGGAGCTGGGTTCCCTGTGAGCGGGCTCTGTGGTAGGGCCTGAGGCTCTCGTGGAGTTTAAAATCTGGTTGGGCAGCTAAGACGTTTTTGTGCATGTCTGTATGCACAACTATGCCATGGGGCCTTGGGTAAGTTATGTAGCTTCTCAGACTCAGTTTCCTCATCCATAAAATGGGGATCATGACAATTTTCCTCAGTCGAGTGGTTTTAAGGGTTTGATATTTAAGGCACCTTGTACAGGTCTAGTAGATAGTATGGCTCAAAAAGTGGTAGTTGTAATTGTGAGAAGTGTTGTGAATCTTCTATTTTGACGGCATGGATAGTGGAGACAGCCCTTCGGTGAGAAGAAGGGTGTTGAGATGTACCTTCTGGGTAACTAGTGGTTTACTTTCGGGTTTCAATGGTAATTATTAAAATAATTCGGTATCTGAAGTTGGCCTCTGTATTCATTTGACTAGTTTCTGCCTCTCCACCTTGCTGTTTGCTGTTGGCCCAGGGGGAATACCCCTTTGCCACCCTCCCTGGCCCATCCCCTCCTCTAGGGCTTCTCCCATGATAGGCCCAGCTGCTTTGGCCGGGCTGTGCTTTCCTGGTGTGTTAGAGGGTGGCTAGGAACCCTGGCAGTTCAGTTCACACCCTTCCACCTGGCTCTGGCCAGTTAGGCGAGGAGGTGGTGAGTTTTGTCCTTTCCAAGGTCCCAGTCGAGACCCAAGTCTCCTGGAGATTTTTATGTCTCCCTAGGAGTGAGAGGCTGTCAAAGACATCTGTTTGGGATTCTGAAATTTGATGCTCTCTGGGACATCACTGGTGTTTACAGGGGCAGTGGTGACAGACTATTCGAAATGGGGACTTCGGGGACATCAAGATAATGGTGTCCATAGCTGGACATCCTTTGCTTTTGTCTCCTTCCCTATCGTCGGTGTCTCTTCGAGTCCTTGTCTTCTCCCATCCCCAGCTTCTGGGGGTGCAGGCTCTTTTCCTAGAGCAGAGCACCCTTGCTTCCTGAATTCGCCAGTTGCAGAGTGATGTTGTCCCTCCAACCGGCGTTTACTGCCCTCCTGGAGGGTAGGGTGCTGGGTGGTGCTGTGGGGCTTTGTGTCTTGTTTGCAGCTGCATCCCCAGGCATCCCCTCAATGAGCCAGGGTCGAGTGAGCATGAATGAATGAATGAATGAAATGCCAGTGAAAGACTCTCCCGGTGAGACAGGGTAAAACTGCTGCCCTGCTCTGCACCCCTACAGGAAGGGGGTTGTTGTCATTTGTTATTCTTTAGCTGCCTCAGTCCTTTTTTGCGTGTGTTTGTGTGCTAGGTTGTGTGGCTGTCATTTGAGTGGTACCACATTGAGCCGTATGAGGTGCTTGGTTCTCCCTAGTGTAGTGATGGTGCAGTGTTTAGGGCGTAGCTGCCTGGGGTTAGGGGTACAGTCTGCGTCTAGGACCAGGAGTATTTCTCTCTCTGCAAAAGACGTAGGTCCTGTGACTACAGGACCAGTTTCAACGAGAACTGGATTCAATGGAAGGAAAACAGCCTATTCACACCGGGTGGGTTCACTTGAGTGACCTCTTATGTGTAATAATCAGGTTTCTAATGCAGTTCTCACTCCAGAGATAATGTTTTCACAGCATCACACTGACTCCTTGAATACCAGAATACTCTGGTACTGGAATTCCATCCACTCTGGGTCCTGGAGGACTCTCTTGGGAAACAGAAAGAGTGTGGATAGGTGGTGGGCACACAAAGTGACTTTCTCCGTTCACGGCCACGCCATAGAGGATCTGCCCACGAGGGATGGATGGGAATCGGAACTCAGGACTCTGACTCCTGTTCTTCCTGCCCTGTTACCTCATGCCCTTCTCCCGGGGAGTCACTGATGCCAAACAATCATTCCCAAACAGTAGGATTCAGGTTGCAAAGTAGAGTTGGCTTCTGACCAGCAGGAATGCTTGTGAAGATATTTCGTTGTCTTAACTCGTGTCCGTCAGACCTTCTGTGGTGAGTGGAAGGAATAGTCCTGTTTGGTCTTGCTTTCTGGAGGGCCCTCTGTGGTGCTACTCTGCTGTAATGCAGCGATTTGGCTGGTTTACCAGATGATTGCTGTATATATTATTTCTTTAAGGAGCACTATTTTCTGACCTATGACCTGCCCAAACTAGCAAGTCATAGGCTTTGCTTGAATGGGTTGTTTATTCATTTCTAATGGAGACAAGCTTCTGAGCTGCAGAATTGGCTGGATGTCCTTCTGTTCGATGGGGTGGGGGTTTGTCATGGACAAACAAATGCTGTCCCTGAAAGTCTAAAAGAAGAAACAATGAGCGTGAGTGAGGTGAGAGCAGTGGCTGAATACGGCTGGAAAAGGGTGTGGTACTTCCTGGGGCAAAGGCTATCGATGGAGCATTGGGAATTGTAGACCCATTTTCCTAAGGGATGTCTTGAGACGGGGGCATGTATCAGGCAGGTGAATGCCATTCAGGGAGTAAGGTGGGTATTTGAATCTTAATGACTTTGGCAATAATGATAAAATACTGTAATTCTAGAGGCATCCAATGGTGCCCATGTCCTGTCACTTGACCCCTCTAAGCAGGGGTCTGGAGAGCGAATACCATCTGGGGAAGGTGCCTGCGGCTATCGGTTTTGTCACCTGCATGAGGTGTAGTCCCACGAAGTCCCAACCCTGTTACACTGTTACACATCTGGTTTCTTGTCACAGTTCTCTGACGAAGCCCTCTGCCTTCTTCCTCCCCTTCCTTTCTCCCCCCCGCTCCATTACAGTGTAATTTTAGTTTGCAAGATCCTTCCAGGGCTGCAGATCAGTTAATCTTAGAATCCGCTTCTCCAAGAGCATCTTGCCTTTTATCTCTGTTCTCTATATTGGGGTCTGTGCTTCTGCTGCTAAAAAAAGTTTGAAAACCAGATGCCTAGAGCATTTTTGCAGCATTCATTGTCTGTAAGGGTGACCTGAGGGGATTTGTGGGTGAGGGCCACAGCTTCTGCACAAGGTGTGTGTATGGGTGTATATGGGCCCTTGGTAGGGAAGGGGACTGATGTGTTTGTCCTGCTTCTCTTACGCTGCTTCTGAAGTCTGGGTCCTTCTTGGGGGACTTGTAATTCTTCTCCCGTCATCCCAGGCTGCTGAGGAAAACAATTTGCATCCTTCATTGTGGAAATGAATGCATAACTTGCAAGTTATATATGTTCTCTCCTGTAATACTCATTTCACAGACAAAGAGGCTCAGAGAAGTCGAGTAACTTGCTTGAGGTCACACAGCTGCTAAGTGAGAGGATCTAGATTGGAATCCAGATCTGATTTCAGAGTTCATGATTTTTACCACTATATGCATCAGCCATACTTTTACCTACAATCAAAAATACTTATTCTCTATCATTTCTCTCTTTTGGGGATGTGGGCTGGGTAAATGTAGCACTGTGTAAAGTAATGCAGCATGCATGTCTTACTTTTATTTGCCTTGAAAGTACTACCTTTGGAGGGTCGGGCATTCTGAGTTTTGATGACTGGTCACGGTGGGAAGAGGGCTGGGTGCCCAAGTTGGAGGTTCTCGTCTCAGTCAGAGTAAGTGTGAGAAGTCTGGGAGGCTTAGCTCCCAGTTCCTGAAGCTGGATAGGAAAGTCACACATCTGCAAGCTTCAGAGCACTGAGGCCATTGGTTTTCCCTCCACTTTGTCTAAATCTCCTTTTTCTGAATCTTTCTGGTTTTCTGCTGGATTCCGACGGAGTCGTTAGAGCATGGCTCAGCAGATGAAGAAAGAGCCAGGAACAAAGCTGCTTGGAAGGTTCTAGGTGTGAACGGGGGCAGGCTTTGGGAAAGACTGGAATATTGTGTGTGTGTGTGTGTGTGTGTGTGTGTGAGTGTGCACGTGTGGGTGACCATTGATCAGATGCTATTGCTCATCCGTTGATTGCAGAGATTGGGATCACAGGTTGCTTAAACAGTGTGGTCAACCATGGGTCTCAGTGAGCACAAAGTAGTTTAATGGCTTCTCTAAAATGGAGCTGTGCGTTACGCATTTGTTAAGGCCGTGCTTCTCCTTGTGCCGAATGTTAATTTTATTCCCCTTTGCTAGAGTGTCCCATATCTCTGCTTGAGAGGGTGGGTACAGACCTACTGTAGGGGTTTAGAAATCTATGGACTAAGTTGCTGGAAGAAAAATCCAGCTAACCTGTGAGTCCCCAAAACCTCATGCAGAAAACTGGGGAGAGTTTTCATTAGCTAGTAATAACTTCTCTCTTCTGTGGCCTGATCACGCTGAAAAAGCCAAGTGCGGGATTAGGAACTCAGAGTTCTTAAGTCCCAGCCAGCAAAATCTTTCCCTGTGTTGCCGGGGGGGACCAAAGGGCAGCCACAGAGGCCTCCTTGCTGATGTCTCCGGCTGGCTCAACCTTGGTGCTGTCTCCCTCCTGTTGCCAAACATTCACTGAGAACGGAGTACTCCGGAGCCAGAGCTCACGCCGACAGCAGCTCCAGGTCTCATTTAGCCGTGATCTACCCACATCTTGGGTTGCTGTTCATTCTCCAGTGTTGGGAGGTGGGTGGGGAATCTGGCTCTGCAGGCCAGGGTCCTAGGAGCCTTGGAGGGCTGTACATTGAGATGACTTTGTAGGGGGAAGTTGGCTGCCACATGGTCACACAGCACCATGCAGGCTGGGCCTGGTCATGGAACCTCTCTGCAGAGAGCTCTTCTGAGACACAGCCTGGACCCCCCCAAAGGCATGCCTGCCCTCTCTGCTCTGCCGGCCCATTTTCCTTGGAACGAATGCTGATGTTACAGATGAGGACGTTATGACTTCATTTCAGAGAATGTGGTTGGGTACAATTTGCCTGGTGGTTGCCTAAATTTAAACGAAGTGGGCTGGGGTGGGTGGTAGTGAAGAAGATTGGCTTGGTGCTTTCATTAAAGCACAGTGTGTTGGGGGGAGGTTCGGTTTTTATTTTTACTTCACTGAATGAGGGTTGAGCACAGACCTGAGGTTTTCCCCCTCCCCTTTCCTTTCCTTCCTTTCTTTTTTTAATTATTAAATATCTGTATTTTTATATTCTCAAATCAGGACTGGTGGTGCATTTCACTTTCAGCCTGAGTACAAATTACAATAGTTTTGGTTGGAATGTTATTATTGCATTATATATTATATTATGATTATTTTCATTTCGTGATGGTCAAGTGCAGTTGTTGGGCAAAACTCGTAAACATCTGTAGACCCATTCTGGTTACACTTGTTTTTCATTCCCAATTTTGGGCACTCGCGAGCTGTCTGACCCTGGATATCTTGTTTCTGGACTTCCGTTTCCTCCTCTGTACAGTGTTGGAAGCAATACCTAGGTTTTAGAATGGATGTGTATGTGTGTGTGTGCAGCCATGTGTGTGAAGCCCCCAGCGTGCTGTACGGCACATGGAGGGTGCTCTGGAGTTACTTGGGGTCCGTCTCTGCTGTGCCTTCCACGCCTTGCCCCCTCCAAGCTGGGAGTCGATCAGGAGAAGGGGGTTGGGAGGATGGCCTGCTGGAGCAGGGGTGAGGGGATAGTGTGGAGGCATATGCTGTTGCCAGTGTGTGGGGTGGAGTTGGAGTTTGGGGGGCACCTGGCTTGTGCCTTTGGGGGATATGGCAAAAGCATTAGACTCCTGGGCCCCCAAAGGAGTGTCTTCCTGGGGGTTTACTCACGTATTCTTTACGGTTAGTCTTCTCAGCGTTTCAAAATCCACATTTAATAATCTGGTTCATTTACTGTTTTATCATCATGAAAGCAACTTGTTATAGAAAAATTGGAACGTATAGAAAGTCACAGAGAAGAAAATAAAAACATCCCACCCTTCGGGAAGAAACCAGTGTGAGGGTTTTGCAGTTTACATCTCCAGTCTTTTTTCCATGCATATATACATCGGGAGCATTTGCCTGCTTGTTCATTTTCACAGAACTGGAATCGTACTGCACATACTGTTATGTAATATGCTTTTAAAGAAATGTATCGTGAGCATTTCCTAGATGTAAACTGCTCTTCTAAAACATGACTTTTGGTGATGGCCCAGCGTTCTATTACTGGGACATTCCATAACTTAATTAGCCGGCCCCACTATTGTTAGGCATTTAAATTGCTTCCCATTCTTTTTGCTCCTTCACCTAATGCTGCAGTGGATTTGGGAATGCAGATTTTAACAGCTTGGTCGATGTTTTAGGAAGGAAATTCTCTGGTGCAGCATAGCGAACTAAATGGCTGCATTAGATTCAGGTTTTGCCATACCTTGCACATGCTCTGGACCTGCACTCAGCGGTGAATTCAGCATTGAGGTGAACTCAGTGTCTCCTGTGTCTCCACCCTGCCCTCCACTTACTCCTCATTGCCCTCTAAACACCTGTCTAGGAAGCCCTTCTCAGGGGCAGGGAGGATACTGAGAGGTCACGGTTGCCCCAGAAGATCCTGGTTCAGGTCCTCACTGTGTCACTCACTTGCAGAATGACAATGAAAAATCTGTGGTGCTTTTTTGACACCCAGTTTCTGTGCCTGCAAAATGAGGGCAATAATACCTTTCTGACCAGTAGGTAAGGGCAAAATCCAGTCATGGCCTCCGATGTGCTTTGTAAGCTGGAGTACCGCAAAGGTGGTGGTGGTTGTCATGGACCACTTGGCTGACAGCGCTTGACCTCTTTGAGGGGTGACTGATTGATTGTACACCCCGGTCCAGAGGTGTGCAGGAGCTGGCTCTCACCGGTTCACGAGAGTCGACTGTGCACGTCTCTTCTCAACTCCACGTCCAGTGGCCGTCACTTTGGCAGCTTGAAATTGGCCGTTGTGGGAGTATTTATACCACGGAAACTGACAAACACTAGGTTCAGACTTTTTTTTTCCCTCGAGAGCTGCTTGTTAAACATGTGCTGTTGACCAGTGTTTCATAGGACTTAGTCTCCAGCACACTTACTCGACATTTGGCATATGTTATTTTGAGTATGCATTTGTAGTTGTTCTTTCTTACGTTAATGCCTCATTTTCCCCAGCTGGACTGTAAGCTCTTTTTTTTTCTTGTTTGAGACAGAGTCTCACTCTGTTGCTCTGGCTAGAGTGAGTGCCGTGGTGTCAGCCTAGCTCACAGCAACCTCAAACTCCTGGGCTCAAGCGATCCTTCTGCCTCAGCCTCCCGAGTAGCTGGGACTACAGGCATGCGCCACCATGCCTGGCTAATTTTTTTTTATATCTATATTTTTAGTTGTCCAGATCATTTGTTTCTATTTTTCAGTAGAGACGGGGTCTCGCTCTTTTTCAGGCTGGTCTCGAACTCCTGACCTTGAGCGATCCATCCACCTCGGCCTCCCAGAGTGCTAGGATTACAGGCGTGAGCCACCGCGCCTGGCTGACTATAAGCTCTTAAGGGCAGGAATTGGATATTTGAAGACTTCAAGTGCTTGGATGATGGCTATTACAGAGACCCACAAAGCAGCATTTACACAAATGAGCTCATGACTTTAAGTGACATGAAAAAATTTTACAGTAAGAGTTAAGCTCTTAGTGTATGAGGATTCCCCATGGTAGCCGTGCAGGCCCGTGGCCCAGTCCTCTCCTAATGGCACTTTATAGATGGGTCTTACACACATGGAATTTTAGCTATTTAGCCTAAAAACTGCCCAGGGTATAATAAAGAAGCTTTGTTTCTCTGTGTTTCTATCAGTGACTGTGATAATAATGGCTAACAAGTAATAGCATTTATTGATTGTTTACTACGTGCTGGTTACATCCTAAATGCTTTTAAAATCATTTTCTTGTTTAATGCTCACTCCCATTGTATAAAGAATACATTATTATTACCCTCATTTTATAAAAGAGGAAAATATGAAACTTAGAGATGTTAACTAAGTTGGTCATGATTGAGGGACATCCAGGACCGACTGCTCATTCATTCACTCATCCATTTATTCATTCATCCAGTGGACATCAGACCCCTGCCTTGTGCCGAGTGTGGCTCTGGCTGCCAGAATGAACAGAGCCAGTTCCTGCCCTCACGGAGCATTCCTTCTAGCGAGCCAGACAGACAATAAGCAAGCACGTAAACATCCGCTGCAGCGTCAGGTGTCGACGAGGTCTGCGAAGAAAATCGATCATGGGGAGGAGATAGAAGCTGGTGGGCTGAGGCTGGGGTTTGGCTGTTTGGAGTCCAACTTTGGATGTCTGTCTCACAGCCCTTGGGACACAACCCAGTCTGTCCCTTGCTGAGCACCTTGTGCACAGCAGGTCTTTGTCACGTTTTAAATTTTATTTATTTTGGGAGCAAAGCTTTATGCCATGGGGAGGATACAGGAAGACACGTTAAGAGCTCATGGTAAGCTCAAATCAGGTGCAAATGTATGTAGAACCCTCCAGCGCACTGCTCCGCACACCTTTCAAAGGCTCACAGATGTGCTGGGCAGCTGGAGCGAGCAGGGAGACTGAGGGTGAAGGCGGAAGGAGGAGAATGAGCTCTGTGGTGGCCGGGAGATGGGAGAGGACACGCGGGTATAGGTGCAAACACCCACAGGGCTGGCGGCTTCTCAGAGGTCAGCGTATAGGTGGGCACAGGAAGGCATGGAGGACAGGAGGACTCCCCGAGGCCACCTGCCTGTGACTGTGTTCACAGAGGATGGAGCCCAGCTTTCCATTCCCTGTCCTGTGCCTTGTGTGACATGACGTCACTCTGTCTCCCAGGTTTTTTTTTCCTGGCAGGAGAATAATGGCAGATTGGTGCAGCAGTCTGGCCTTAGAGACCTGTTGAAGGATAGCTCTTCACCCTAGGCCTTCAGGAGCCAGAGTAGATTATGAGGACAGGCTGCTCTACCCCCCAAAACATACTTCTAGAAGATGGGACCTTCTGTTATCTAATAGCCAAAAAGTATTTTAGGGTTCCCTCCCCATCCCTCATGCTTTGCAGACCAGCCAGTGTCCCGGGTGGCTGAGCCGACATTTACGGAGCATCTGCTCCACGTTCGTGTGATAGGATCCTGAAAAGCCCTACCGTGGGAGATGAGAGAACTGGCACCCAGTGCCTGCCCTCCTGTGAATAAATTAGCTCTGTGACACCGCTCCTGGTCACAGTGTTCCCCTCGGTGATAGGAGGGGGCTGGCCAAATGGTGTCGATGTCCCTTTTTGTTCCGACCGTTATTCCAAGCTGGAGATTAGACAGGGTCCCACTCACAAAGCATTTAAGTTTTCCATTTCCTTTCCCAAGTGGCGATGGCGCCCTGGAGTTCAGGGTTCGGGGAAGGATTTGGAAAGGCCTGAGTAACCCAAGGAGCTAGAAGGTGTCCCCTGCAGGTATTTCCTCGGCTGTGAATAGCCACATCTTTTTTCCCCTTGACCCCTAGTTGTCAGCCACCTGGTACTGGCCAGTGGTTAGTGGCCTTACCCACACGGTCCCTCCCCACAAAGCGAAGCTCGCCCACAGTGTTTTCCAGCACCCCCGCTGTTGACGTGAGGCGGTGAAATTTTGGGTGTACTTTCCTGACAGTCGGGCGGTTGTGATTTCTGTCTTTCGTACAGTCCTCTGTCTCAGAACAGTACAGAGTCTCCTCCTGGTGCCTCCGGCGGCCTCCCACTGAAACCGTGCAGTGATACCGGCGCGAACACACAAGCTTCGAAAATACACAGTTAGGAGGTGAAGAAGCAACAGGAAGTGGGGAAGTGAGCAGAACAAAGCTTGCGTTATGTACTCAGAACGCTGTTGACCTTTTTTTTTTCTTTTTAAAATCATACAGCTCTCTGAAATGGTTCAGCTTCTTACAGGGCCTGTGGAGAGAGGGAGTAGTGGGTGCGAAACAAGTTTAGGGAAGATGTAGCCCTCCCTGCCCCCAACTTGGCAAAAGTTGTACAAATTCATGTCAGTCAGAGGCTCCTGGTCCTTTCACTCTATTTTTCTTAACTAAGGGCGGGGGAAAGTTATTTAATTGGCTCCTCTTGTGGGCCTTCCTTTGTAGGACTAGATTGGGCTCTTAGACTTCGAGATGGTGGGAAAAGTGCAATTCTGCTCCCACACTATTTCTTCTTCTGCCTACCTCAGTTTCTCATCTCCTACCGACGCCTCAAGAAGGACAGAGTGCCAGTTCGGTAGTTTCCAGTATCGGGGGAGGCCCACGTATGTTGACTTTAACAAGACCCCGCCAAGCCCGGCAACAACTCTCATTCCCTAAACCGACTCCTGCCGGGGAGGGCACATTTCACATGTGCAGGGACAAATTACTGGCTGCCCGGATGGAGAGAGGGATTGTTGGTTTAGACAACTAGCTCTTCATTTGAAGAGCAAACGTGGTCCTGAGGAGCGAACCTACTGCGGGGCATTCCCTCTTTGGGTTGTAGCCCAGTTAGCTCAGGTGGAATCAGCTGTGTAGGGGCTTTACGTGGGCTCGAGCTCACAGTAATGACGGTGCTCATGATAAGAGCTATGTGTTTGCAAAAGCCCCTCCTGTGTTGCCTCATTTTACCTTCCTGTCAGGCTTTTGAAGTTGGGAGGGAAGGCATCATAGGCGCTTACTTAGTGACGGCTGGAAACTAGTAATACAATAATGTAAACAGGAGTGGTGAGCCAGTGCTTTCTGGACACATTCTTTGGGTTCACAGGCCCTGTGCTAGGTCAAAGCCATGGTCTTATTTAACGCCGAGGGATGGCATGGAGAGCTGGACAGTGGAGACCTAGAACAATCAGCTCAGCGACCTCAAGTGATGGAGCAGGTGTCTTGTCCTTGAGTTCACTTGTCACAGCCTGTGTCTCCCATGTCGCCTTCACTGGCATCAGTTTCTGGGATGGCTGAGTTTGGGGTGTTGTCTGTGGCCTGGCAGTAGAATGTCTCTCTGGTCTGGGGCACTCCCCACCCTGACTCCATTAACTTTGGTGATGGCTAGACGGCCTGGCCACTGATGCAGAGGCGCACCCCACTTCCTGCCTGTGCCTCAGCCTTGCAGATTTATGCGTCAACTTACTATATTGAAAATGCACCAGGGAGTGGGCTATTTTAAAGAAAAGTTAAGAGTTTGCTTTTTTTTCTTTTTGAAGCCTGCCCACACCCCAATTCTGTTTTATGTCTATGGCGTTTTGGCTTTGCCGTTGTCAGACTGTGATAAGGCCTGTTCTGAGTGTTCAGGTTCCAATCTTGGTGGAAGGTAGGTGGCAGGGGCTATTTTCACCCGGGAGACCCGCAAGACCTGTGAGACGCGCTGGTGCATCAGACAGTGATTGGCTGGTGCATCTTGCGGCACCTTCCTGCCTCCCTGTGGCTTCATTTGTGTGTGTGTGTGTGTGTGTGTGTGTGTGTGTTTTTTTTCTTTCCTGTAATCTTGTTTGGTGGAGGCATGGAAGGCATAAGCTGGACTGTCGGCTAATTCAGTGGAGTTGTGCACAGTGAATGGAACAGATAGGGCAGGAGACTGAAACGGTCTTTAAAAACCAAGCAGGATTGCATCTGGCGGCTGTTTGACATTCACGGGCTGATTTTGGAAGTTCTGAACAACTTGCTAGCAGAGTCTCCACCTTCTGAAGAGCCTTAGGCATCTCTTACTCTGGCAATACCACCAAGCTCTTTCAAGGCGTGCTTGGTGGTGGTGGTGATCGCTGGCATTTTTCAAGTGAATGAAACTTGGGGAGCGTAGGTAGAGCTTTAAGACAGATCTCGTGGCAGTCTGATTTTCAGTTTTTTGTGAATCAAGAGTGCAGAGAAGTTGGTTTGCATGATTGGAAGTTGCACCGACTTGGCTGGTTGGTGGCCACCGTGCCAGCCAGCACTGAGCCAAGGCCATGTAGGTGGACTGAACTCACATTTCTCCAGCTCTTCTGTTTTTGGGGGTTGAGCAGCATCTAGCTGCTTGGTAAGTGAGTATAAACAGATGAAAAATAATTCTAAACCAGCTTCATTTTAATATTTCCCATCCTGTTCCTTAATAAAGTTAGCTTTTTCAAAAAAAAACTCCACAATGAAATAAATCAAAGCTGAATCGCTGAATCTTTTAGCAACGTTTATTCGAGTGCAGCCCAAGTTCTGTTATCTCCCAACTGGTTTTAACGCCCTGATAGCTAGACAGCTCCCTCAGTGGAATCTTGCATCTTGGTCTGTTGATTATAAAAATTCTTGTGGGAAAAGTGGCCCTGAACGTGAACGTATGAACTTGACCCTTCTTTTTTCCAATTAAAAGGTGGAAAAGTATCTTTGTTTGATTATTTAAGTACTGTAAGGAGTTCAGTGTTCAGCCCTGGGGAGGGGTTGTCTCCCCCCCCCCACCCACGAACAGGAAGAGTGCATTTGAACATAAAATTAATAGTGTTTGTGGCTTAGAAACCCACCTTGTCATTAACCACCAGTGCATGCCAGCCTGAAACATGTTCTTGTGCCAGAGTAAACCACAAGGTTGTGGAAAAACGTAAAGGAAATGGGGGGTAACTTAGTAGTAAAAGGTGAAGGCTGGTGGGTAGGGGATGGGGTGCGGGGGCTGCAGCGTGGAGAAAGGAGGAAGGAAAACAAAGTCTGGCCAGACGCTCCTGGCCCATAGGCAGGCTTGGACTTCGCTGGTGAGAGAAGGTTTGCAGTGTGTGAGCTGAATATTGATGTTCTAATTTCTGCATTTCCTTAGATTTATATTTTGAAACAGATTATATTTCTTGGAGTTTAGTGGATTTACCCCCAATAGCCCACCTTTGTAAATTAGGCTCTATTCATCTAGGGCAGCGGTTCTCCATTGGGGATGATTTTGCCTGCAGGAGACATTTGGCACTGTCTGGAGACATTTTTGGTTGTCATAATTAGTGGTGGTGGTAGGGGGTGGTGCTGGCAATTAATGGTTAGAGGCCAGGGATACTCCTTAACATCCTGCATGTACAGGAACCCTCGTCTCCAACAAAGAATGCAGCCCGAAGTGTCAGTAGCGCCAAGGCTGTGAAACCTTGATCTAAGAGCGTGGTTGCTGCCCATGTCATCTACAAGAGGGCAGTGTCTTGGCACTGGGCTGTGGGAAGAACACATTTCTGTGGAAGTGCAACACTGGTCTGGAGATCTTACTGCTCCAAAGACCTGAAAGGGTCCCAGGACTTGGCTTCTTCACCCAGCCGTCATGATTTTGCAGCTTTATTCACCCTTTTCTTCTAACATTTCTACGTCTTGTGTTTTACTCCATGGACCTGTACCCTAACATTAGTTCTGTAACTCAGTGCAGTTTGCCCCTGCCCCATATGAACTGCTGCAATTTGCATTTTTCTTGCTTTTCTATCTATACCACCCATTGGAGGAGTCTTTGGTCCTCTTTGGGGAACCTGCTTTTTTCTACACCAAAACGGAGGTTAATGAATCTCCAAATTGCTATTCTGCGTGGGATATGTCCCATGTACCATTTCCGTCCCTATGGAAAATTAAGAATGTGAACTTTTTAATAAACTATAGACTTAATGCCAGTCAACTATAAAACACATGCCTCTTTCAGGCCACTTTTTGACAAGTTTCAGGTAAGAATGATAGCATATTAAATTATTAGGCAGTTTTATGACTGTGCAGAGAAGATTTATCCTTTGATGAATAAATATTGCCGTAGCCCAATTTAGAACTTGGCAAATACTGATTTACGGCTTAAAATATAAGGGTTATTTTATGATGAAGTGGCAGTGGTGGGGGGGTGGGTTTAAAAGTGATGTCAGTGGCGCCTTTGAGTAATATGCCATTAAAACATTGCCACGGGCAGAGCTGCAGGGAGGATTCTTAGGTGGCTGCTAGGGTTCCTGCCACTCACGTTAGGTTTTGGGGTCCAGGCATTATTAAAAGTGTGGGTGCCCCCAGGTCCCTGGCGGTCGATCCTGCAGCAGTGCACCTTCTAAAGGATTCTGCTTGCCTGTCCGTGTACCTTCAAGGTGGCAGTGGCCCCAGTGTCACCGACTGTACATTTTTCAGATAAGGGGAAGGTAATTTTGAGGATGAATGTTTTCAAAGCCCTGTTGAGAAAGCTGGTGAGTTACTTATGTGTTCTAGATGTGATGATCATCCTACTTTTGAATCAAAAAACCTGGGACATTTGAACTGACAAGTATGGCTACTTATAGGAATAGAGGGTTTAAAATTGCAACTGACCTGTAATGTCTGTTACATGCATGCACCCATAATGATGGTAGAAATAGATCAGTTACTTGAATCTTTTTCATTTTGCTTGCTGGTCATTGATTGATTGATTGACTAGTTAATGCCTACACATGGTATAAAATTTGCAAGTTTCAAATAGTCTAAAGTGGGTATAATTCTTCTTGTTCTTCAGCTGCCCAGTTCTCTCTGTAGGTAACCACTGTTATTTTTGGGTGTCTTTTCTAAGATAACCTATGCATATAAATGCATATATGAATATTTTTCAACAACTGTTGGCATACAATTCATGTCATTCTGTGCCTTGCTTGTCTTACCTAACAACATACATTGAAAATTATTCCATATCATGACATAGAGAATGCCGTTGTTCTTTTTTTATAGCTGCACAACACTCCATTTTACTGAAAAATCATAATTTCTTAAAGCAGTCACTCATTAGTGGATATTGAGGTTTCCAGTCTTTGATCATTACAAGTCATGCTGCTGTGACTATGCTAGAATATATACCATTTTGTGTATGTAGGAGTATGGGTGTAGGGCAAATTCTTAGGATGGGAATTACTGGTAAAAGTGTATATATGTTTGTGATATTGGTAGATATTGCAAGTATCCTTTTAAGGAGATTGTAGCAATTTATAGTGACACCATCAATGAAAGAGACATCCTCGCCAACACAGCAAGTTATCAGACTTTTTGATCTTTGCCAATCTGATGGATGAAAATTGGTAACTGTTACTTTTAATTTGCATTTCTTTTATGAGTGTGGTTGAGCATCTTTTCACAAGTTTAAGATCCATTTGTATTTTTTTTGTCTTTCGATTCCTGCTCTGCCCGTGCTTCTTTCGGGTTATTGGCCTTTCATAGTCTTTTAGATTCAAAATCTCTTTGACCCATTTCTGCATTCAGCATAGCTCTCTCTGGGCACTGAGGCAGCCTGAGCATTCATACGAGGCTTTGCAGAGTGGGGTGGATCAACCCTGCTGGTGAGGACAGTGGGAAATGGGTCCATTTTCTTGGGCGTGGCCAGTGCGGCATCAGAGGCTGCTGGGGTCCCTGAGCCCAGGGTTTCTGGCTCTCATCCCCCAGTGCTTCTGCAGAGCTGGAAGCAGTCTGACTCGGGGGGAGAGCAAGTGCCTCAAGGTGTGCTGAACTGGTGGGCGATGGGCACGAATGAGACTGGGAAGGCTGAGGTTGGGAGGAGGAGGGGGCGTGGGGATCCCGGGCACCAGTGATTTGCACAGGAAAGAGGCATGGCAGTAACACTGAAAATTTTCAAATACACAGTGTCCGAGAGTCAGGAAAAATAGGATACATTTATTTCTAAACAGCACGTCAGTTACATTTTCAATGTTATTCTCAATGTTTTTTTCCAACCTCCAGATACCTTTTCAAATGTTTATGTAAACATAAAGTGATGGTTCTCAACTGGGGGTAATTTTGTCCCGCTCCAAGAGGCATTTGGCGATGTCTGGAGACGTTTTGGTTGTCACATTTTGGGAGAGAAGGAGAGAAAGGAGAATGCTACTGGCATTTAGTGGGTGGAGGCCAAGGATGCTGCTAAACACCCTGCGATGTGGAGGACAACTCCCTATTTCAGTCCAAAATGCCAAGTGTCAATATATTAAAAAGCCCTGATGTAAGGCCATGGGGTCCAGTGGTTAATGTGAAAAAAAGTATAATGAATTCACTGTTTCCTTCAGTTTTCAGACATTTAAGAGATTCTTTTTTGTCACAGTGGGACTCATTGATTTACATTTAGATGAACTTCACCTGAAAAGGTGTGGAGGCCAAAGGAAAAGATGGAGAATTTTAGTTGAAAGTTAAAACAGTTACAATTGTTTTAAAACGTCAGTGCCGTGTGTGTCCTGACTTTTTGGGCAGTGAAATCTGAGACCTGTCAGTGACCACAGGGTCCTCGCTGCTCTCTGCTTGGCAGCTTTTTTTTTTTTTTTTCTGTAGTCATGTCTTTGATCAGGATTTTGCTAAGAGGATCACTCTTTCCCCTAAGGACACTTTAGACACAGGAGGGTAGGATTTTTTAAACTGAGGCTCCTGAAAGGGTCATTGTTGCCATTAGGGTGACATTTCCAGTGTACCCAAACTCTGCACCGTGGGACCCTGTTGTGTTCCGAGTGTCCCAAGCCCTCCGGGTGCCTGTTACTTGGTGGCCTTCCACATTCAACCTTGGAGGGTCAGCAGATTTCCAAGGATTTTCCCCTTTGGTTTCAGAGAGGGAGGCGGCCAAGGATGAACATTCGGGAGCCACACTGCCCAGCTGGAATCTTCACTCCTCACCTGTTCATGACTTTGGGCAGGCCTCAGTTGCCTTGGTAAAAGGGGAGTAGTATTAGCATCGTTATGAAGATTAACTGAGTTAGTATATGGAATGTACTCAGAATGGTGACTGTATTAGCTATTTAATATTATGATTATGATTATGATTGTTGGTTTCAGCCATCGGAAGTTCCAGCCTTCTTGCTCCTCCTGCAGTTCCATGGAAACCCTCTGCCAAGATGAGCCAGTACACTGGATTCCAGGGAGCCTCCGATGGCTTCCCTGAGTCCGTGTGTGCTTAAGTGCCCTTCCCTGTGTCCGGGGTGGGCTCTGCTTCTCCCGGAGGCGCGAGAGCTTGTGCTGAGTCAGGCCTGTGTCCTCAGTTCCCCTCCCTGCTCATCCCCACCCCCGGCCTCTTCCACTGAGGGAGGAGTGGCCTTGCCTCTCTGCGACGGGTCTCCTCCTTGTTCCGGAAGCTAAGAGGATGGTTGTGGGCTGCCCTCCCACGTGGACCCAGCTTCAATCAAGGCTGGGCTAGTGGGCTCCCTGCTCTTGGTCCTCAAGGTGCATTTCAGCTTGGCCTCAGCCACAGTCACCAGAAAGGGCTATTTATAAAATGGGGACAGCCTTTGGTCAGAACCTATAAACAGTCTACTGAGAAGTTGTTGGGTGAAGCTGGCTTTTAAATTTTTTTCTTTTCATTTAGCATGGAGGTTCATATTTGGATAATTTAATGGCCAGGGATTACAGGGTCTTGTGCCTGGGTGGGTGGTCCAATCTGAGTGCTTCAACCAGCACCTTGTTTTAAGAAACCACCAAATGTTATAGACGCCTGTGGGATGCAGCGAGGCGATAGAGGGGAAGGTCTGATAAACCCTGTCCCCAGGGAGCTTCCAGGCCGGTGTGAATGGCACAGCCCCCACCGTTGGGAATGCCCAGTCTGTGGGGAAGACACAGCCCTGTCCTTGGGGAGTCCCAGTCTGAGGGGAGACAGAGCCTTGTCCTCAGAGAGGCCCAGCCTGAGGGGGAAGGCGTAGGAAGAGGCACAGGATGAATTCACAGTCTGATGGTGACACAATCCGTATTCTTAGGGAGCTCTCAGTCAAATGGGGGAGAGACAAATCCTGCTCATCCAGCCCGATGGAGACTTGGGTCTTGCTTTCTGACCCCAGTTTGATTATGTGTGACACAGACAGAGCCCTCAAGGAGATGGATGGGGTAGAGTAGCTCTTTCTCCCAGGACAGAAGTAGAGGAGGAAGGGGAGAGTGTGGCAGCCTGGGTGGAAGTAGACTCGGTCTTGTCTGCTGATTTGGCCTCTGCCAGCTGAGCCCCACCCTGGAGCTTGTGTGGAGGCTGCACTATCTTTAGTGGTCACCCTTTGTGATCTTTAGAGGACGTTGCTGGTTGCTGACATGGCTGTTTCCGGGGCTGGACCCTTTTCCCTAGAGAGCTGTACCTTTTGGGGAGTGACAGTTTGGTATAGGGTGGGGCAGGCCGTGGGGAACAGCAGGGGGCTTCCAAAGCCTAGCTGCTATTCCTTGCCTCCACCCAAGCCAGAGGATGAAATTTTAGATCCTTTGGGCCATCAGTTATAGTCAGAAAATAAGAGTTTTGTAGAAAAGACTTTGAGCATCATCTAGTCTGACCTTCCCATTTCACAGAGGATGATATGGAGGCCAGAGAAGGCTCACGCACAGCTTAGAGGCTGCGCTGGGCTTCGGGCCTGGCTTTTGAGCGTGGTCCCCTCATTGGCATGCCCAGCACAGGCTGCCTGGTAGTAACCGTGGTCAGGGAGGTCCTGTTAGAGGCTTTGTCAGATCAGTTATTCCCCTCCTCAGAGCCCCACAGACTCCCATCTCAGAGAAAAGGCCAAAGGCCTTGCTGTGACCTTGGGCCGGCCCTCCCCCCACCCTCGCTAACTTGCTGCTTTCCTCTCACTCCCACCACACTGGACTCTGGGCTGTTCCTGACATGCCCACCTCAGGGCCTTTGCACTTGCTGATCCTTTTGCCTGGAATATCCTCCCCAGATATCTGTGTGGCTCATTCCCTCTCTTCCTTCAGAGCCCTCGCCCTGACTGTCCTAGATGAAGTGCCCTCCTTCCCCACCATTCTTTGTCCCTCTCTCTGCTTTTTCCCTCCAGAGCATTGGTCACCATCTGGCACGGTGTATATTCCTTCATTTAACTCTTGCTTTGCTTCCTCCTATCAGAACATAAACACCAAAACCTGTTCCGTTTTGTTCACTGCTCTATCCCTGGCATCTGGGACATGCTAGCATGTAGTAAGTGCTTGGTGTCTGTTCACAGAAGGAAGCGGGGAAAGGTGGGAGGGAGGACAGCAGGGAGGGAGGAAAGGAAAACACAAATTGAAATAAAAGGATTCCAGGCCCTTGGTGGTAAGCATGGTTCGATTTGGTTAGTCTGCTCTGTAGAAAAGGGACACCGTGTGATGGATGGTGGAGACTCCACCGCTGTCCAGTGCCATCTGGAACAATCCGTGGCATGGTAGCCTGGCCGCAGTTTCTGTCTGCCCTGAGCTCCATTCACCCTGCATGATCCTTGTTCCTGTAACTGAAAAAAAAAAAGTGGGCTTAAACTGTAGTCTTTCTACATCAGGGTTTATAAATCTTAAATTTATCTGCATGGCCAGAATCCCTTTTCCGAGGGACAAAGACAGGTACCAGAAGACTTGAGCTGAGGATCCAGGGAAAGATCGGCAGGGGGTGGATTTCGGTTGTACTCATGAAATTGGGAGGTTGGGAGGGGAAGCCGAAAGCTCCTGGTTCTGGTCCTACCCCTTTTTGTGGGTGGCCTTGGGCAGTTACTTCCCCTCTCTTGGTCTCCGCTTCCTCATCTATAAAATGACACTGGGACTAGGCCTGGGCGTCAGAGCTGCTAGGGATCCATGCAGATGGGCTTCAGGGGGCCCTCGCCCCAAATGGGCAAGAGCCTGTGATCTGGGTTGTTCCTAAGGTCCCTTCTAATACTGACATCTTTAAAGACGTCTGCATTTTAAATTCACTGCTCTCTTTAGATCTAATATCAGATTTTTGGTGAAACCATGACTTCCTTGATACGCTGGAAATAAAGGTGACAGTTAAAAAAAAAAGTAAATGTTTAAAAAGTTTTTTTCAGTGCCGGTTACTTTAGTAAATGTGGGGTTTTTTTTTTTTCCTCTCTAGTTCTTGGTCTTAACCTATAAGCGATCACAAGATCAAACAAGTTTCAGTTTGAGTCCCCCCGCTTTACAGTCTGAGTCTGTATCACTTCGACTTTATCACGTTTACTTTCGGCTAGTCTGGCTGTTTGGGGGAGGCCTTATCAGCTAACTGTTTAGCCTTCGGGGTAGGAAGATGTGGTCTCGGGCAGTTTGGAAGCTGGTACCCCTCCTCTGTTCATTCCCCCACCGCCACCGCCCCCCAGCCTGGCCCAGTGAGCTTCTGTAACAGCAGCAGCAGCCCCACTGGCTTCGGGAAGATCACCATATTCTTCCCCCTTCCCAAACCTGTGCATCTTGTCCAGGCCCGGCTACATAATTTGCTGGGTCCCCTGCAAATGAAAATGTGAGGCCCCTTGTGTAAAAATGATTAAGACTTTCAAGATGGCGACAGCGGCACATTAACCCAAGCATGGGGTCCTGTGAACTGCTCTTCCTGCTTCCATCTGAGATTACCAGGACCAACTATGGAGAGATACCAAATGCATTTTAAGAGTCATTAAAAATTCCCTCAGAAGGAATTTGGCATGGCCTGTGTGATTCAGGGCTCCTGGCCCGAGCTGCTGTGTGTTTGGAAAATCCCTACAGCCAGGTTGGGAGGGTTTGGACGGTGCCCGTGGGTGCTAGTAGAAGGGCAGGGAAGAATGATTTATAAAGGATCGTAGGATTTATAAAGGATGGCCCACACAGCCCCAAGGATACTAGAGGCTCTTTTCTGGAAGTATCATTTGTTTTGTCCTTTCAATGGATAAACAAAGTGTGCTATATCCATACAATGGAATATTATTCATCCATGAAAAGGAGTGAGGTACTGATACGCACTACAACATGGATGAACCTCAGAAACATCATGCTAAGTGAAAGAAGCCAGACACAAAAGGCCACATGTTGTCCGATTTCATTTATATGAAATGTCCAGAACGGGCAAATCCCTGGAGGTGGAAAGTGGTTGCCAGGAGAAGGCAGCGACTGCTAATGGGTATGGGGTTTCTTTGGGATGATGAAAACATTCCGAGATGGTTGTACCATTACAACCAGTGAACTGTGCACTTTAAAAGAGTAAATTTTATGGTCCGTGAATTATATCTCAATTTTTAAAAACCTAATGAGGAAGAAACCATCTTTAAGGGCTCATTTAACCCGTTATCCTCTGCCCTTGTGGGTATTGTTGATTTGGAGCAGGAGCAGCAGCCTTCTCTCCTTCCACGTGTGTCTGTCTGTCTGTCTGTCTGTCTCTCTCTCTTTCTCTCACTTCTTCCTGAGAGCCGCCCCTCCCCTCCCCATAATCTCTTGAACATCCCTCCTGCAAAACCCGTTTTCCAGGAACGATCTTAGGGAAGCATTCATGCTAAGCGGATATGTGGCTGCTAAGACTTAGCCTCTCCCAAGGCATTTGCATATTAGCTTTTAAAAGGAGAAACCTTTTAGGTGAGAGGAAAGCATGTTTAATTTTAGAATTCCAAGTAAGAGCAAAAGTGTGTGAAAGGTTTTTAATTTTCTTGGGGCGATGCTCAGTGGCTCTGAAGCGAGGGTGTGGCCAGGTCCCCTTTCCATACGCTGATGGAGCTGACCCCAAGACTAGGGGAGATTGGCGTGAGGAGCAGGCTATGAAATACTCCCTTCGGGATGGGTGGTTTGCCTCAGGCCCAGCCACACTGCCTTCAGCATTTTCCAAAGTGGGGGGACATTGTGACTTTGTAGGTTGCTGGGAGGATACATCCTTCTGCTCAGGGTTCCTGTCTGTCCCAGTGTGCTTGGTTATTGAATCAAGTGGTCCCAATCCGAGACAAGCCCCTGCCTGGCTCTTTTCTGCCATCCGCCCTGTGCAGTTCACTGCTGCTCAACCTTGCCCCGTGTTTAACCTCCGGCTTCCCTCCCTGCGCCTCCTGCTGCCTCCCCGCTCCTCCCTTGTAATCAGTCCCATTCTTCAAGACCCAGTCTGGTTCAAGCTTCACTCTTCTTTGAGAATCCCCTTTAGTCAGTGTTTAGCCTTCCTACCTTCATATTCTTTGTGGCCCCTGGATCCTGAGATCTTTATCTTAATCATCTTTGGAACCCCAGTGCCTGGCATGGTATTTGTACACAGTATGCACGTAATAGATGCTTTTTAAAAAATTTCAAAATATTACAGGGGTGCAAATGTTTTTGTTACATGAATGCCTTTTATAATGCTTAAGTTGGGGCTTTTGGTGTGCCTGTCACCCGAATAGTGTTCATTGTACCCAATGGGTAAGTTTTGACCCCTCCCCTCAGTAAATCCTTTTGAGTCACAGCACACCGAGGCTGTGTATGGCCAGCGAAGGGGGGTGGGGCACAGTGAAATCTGAAGAGAGGTGGCAAGGACATTATCAGCCTCAGGCATTCCTGGCTAAGAGAGGAGGAAATAGCATTTGTGATGTGGAGGGCTGGCATCTGAAAGCCTGCTGGGTAGGGGGCGCATCTCAGAGCTTCATGTCACATAGGATGACGAGCAAAAGGCAGCTCAGTAGCTGCCCCGTAGAGCAGTTGCTTTCGTGGTGCATCCTGTCCTGGAAGATCTCTTGGATTTCAGGCTTCCATCTTCATGAACAGATTTATATACTGAGTGCCTCAATGTATATATTGAGTATGTGTGGGCAGGTCGAGAATACCCATCTCTGGCTGCCTGGGCGTTCCTGTGCTCACCTGGCCGTTATTCTTTTTGGGTGACTCAGGCTGTGGCCATTCAGCCAGTGTTCCCCTCTTCCCAGTGTCGTGGCTGTTATAAAGAAGAAAGTGTTCTGGCTGCGTCAGCAGGATGGCACCAGGTAGCTTTGACTGTAGCAAGAGTAACCAGTAATATTTGATGGCAGGCACTGAGCATCTCAAGCATTTCACGTGCATCCTCTCATTAAATACAACAACCCTAGCAGGTAGGCGCCCTTCTTATTCTTGCCTTTATCAGGTTACTGGTGAAGATTGTGGGGCTGAGAGGGGTTAATAAGTTAGTTAGTAAATTGCCCAGTCGCTCAGCTAACCAGAGGCAGAGTTGGGCTGAGACCAGTTCTGCCTGACTTCTGAACGTGTGTTCTGACCCTTCCCTGCCTCAAGGTCTCATCCCCCGTAGTGGGGCCCCATCCACCCCGTGGTCAGTGCCACGTGTGTGCTGGCCCACTACTTAGGATGGTCTTCCCACTTCCTCTCCTCTTGACCCACTCGAACCCATTTTTTGAGACCCAGCTCAGATCTCACTTCCTCCAGGAGGCCTTCTCAGCCACTCCAGCCCTCCCCACCTCTCCTTCAGCAGTCGCTGGCGGGTGACTATCCACCATCCCCCAGGACATGATCCGGCTGTTTTCAGTGTGTCCATCTCCACGGTCTCCAATGAGAATCCAGCTTCCTTAGGTCCTGAGCTTTCTTTGAACTCTTCGCTAACTTGAAAGGTTTAATTGAAGAGACTTTAATAAGGTGATTACTTACAGAGCTATAGGCAGGGTGCCGGAGAACGACTGGGATGGCACAGCACCTGGGAC
>RJWJ010019472.1:0-30220 GCA_004363605.1 Indri indri | reverse complement strand
TCAACATAGGAATATTTGGGGGATACAGTTCAACCCATAACAGTGTCTTAGTCTGGGTTTCCCCGAAAAGCAGAGTATGAGACGAGGATTCACATGCAGATATTTTATTCCAGGACCCGATGCCAGGGAGCAGAAGTGAGAGACTGGGGAGAGTTCAGCAGGGAAGAGGGAAAGTCAGCCCAAGGTGTTCTCAAGCCAGACACTGTTGGGACAGTTACTTTGTCTTGCTATCCTCTGAGACATGGATATTTTCCTTCCCAGTTCACTCTTTGCCTGAGGGTATGGTACTTCCTGGGCCTCCATTTGTGGAAGATGGTCTTCAATTGGGTTGTCTACTTGTCTAGGCTGAACACTTGCCACTTACTCCCCTGTGGCCTAAGCACCAGGTCATCTGGTTTGGTGTCCCCTTGGCCAAGTGGCTACTTCAGTGCCCAGCCACCGCCCCCGTCCTGCTCCTGCTTTATTCCTGTGCTCAGCGTGTTCGCCTTGTTGTCTTGCAGGCTCATCCGACACTTAACAGGGTGTTTTAAAGCATGTGTTAAGTGTTTTTCAGTGTTCCCAAGTGGAGGGTTTCCACATCTCTAGTGTGCCATGTTGCCAGAAATAGAATAGAAATGATTCACTTAAAAGAAAAAGAGTGTGAATTCAAGACTGTCCCTGTACCGTTTCACGTACTTGTGTCCTGATAGACTGTTGGGATAAGAGAAAGGAGAGTGTTGCTGTGGCTCTTGATGTTGCTCAGGCCCAGCCTGGGCTGCAGGGGACAGTCCCGGACCCTGGGCCTTCATCAGTGGCTGGGCTGTCACTTATCCTCCTTCTCTAGGCTACGTATCTAAATTACAGATGGAGGTAATTATTAAACTTATTAAATAAGGACAGCTGTCACACAGATAAAGAATTCAAAAGTTTGGGCAGATGATAGGATGATTTTGGCACGTCAGAACTTGGTATCCTCAGACACCATTCATTCATTCATCGGACAGATGTTTATTGAACTCTTATTTTATGTCATTCGCTGTGCAGGGCACTCCGCAAACAGGGCCCATCCTCAAGAAGCGCGGAGTCTAGTGAGCAGACAGTTAATTTCAGTGGGCGTGATAAGGGATGTGACAGGCAGGAGCCCCCGGAGAGCCACTAACCCAACTCTAGAGGGCCCAGAAAGGAGGTTATATCGATACTGTGTCTGAAGGACCCGTAGGAATAACCCAGGTAGAGAGCCGGGGAGGGACGTTCCAGGTAGGTGGAGAAGAACGTGCAGTCATTAAGGCCAGAGAGAATTTGGATTTGGACAACTGCAGGTAGCTCATTTGGCTAGAGCATAGCCGGGGAAGATGGAGAGTGGGAGTGATGAAAGCTGGGCCTGCGGGTAGCCTGGGCCTTTGTGTGGGAGCACAACTGGGAAACCGTGGAACTCTCCTACCTGGGAACCCTGGTGCTGTCAGAGTTGTCTCGTTCATTTCTCTTAGGAGCCAGCTCCTATCGTGGAAGGGAAAACACCGTGGGCTTTGGAGTCAAGGCAGCCTTCTGTTGAGATTCCAGCTCCACGCTGTCTGGGTGGCCTTGTAATTGATTTAGTTACCTTCTCTGAACCTCTCCTTCCTTGTGTGATGAGCGAGAATGGACTAGACAGCTTCCCAAGGCCTCCTCCTTTTCCAGTATTCTGTGGTTCTGTGGAGATGAGTCTACGTCGTTAGAAAGTAAGAGAAAAAGTAGGTAAATGTGTACACAGACACAGCTTAAGGAAAAGTAGTGCTCAGGTTTATGAATATTTGCAGACATTATCCTGACAGTAATTCTGGCAATTTCTGGCTTCCGACTAGCTGTTTAACTTCTAACTGTGAATCATGCATGTTTACAGTGAACGGCTGTTTGTTGAATGAGTACATTTTTATGCCTGAAACAAAACGTTAGCAGTGTGACTTTCATGGCATCGCAGCTAACCCAGCTTTGATTTTCTTGATAGATGAGCTCTCTCTGGAACAGCACAACCTTTCTCGCTCCTCCGAGGAGCTCGTGCGGAAGAGAAGCCCCACGCACAGTGCTGCACAAGTGGCCTTAACGGAAACCGCCCCAGGGTCCCAGCGGAGCAGGGACCTCCTTGTCATCTCCTCTCCATCTGCCACTACTTTTGATATAACCTTTTTTAACCAAGGAAAATGGACCCAAAGTACAGCAGATCACAGCATCTTTGTGTCAGGTTACATGTCGGTAACAAGCAATGAGGTGGCCATCGATGAGGACGAAATGGATAACTTTCTGCCAGACGCTCACTGGACCACCCCACGGGTGGCTTCTCCAGTGCAGTATATCACGGTCAGCTCGCCAGGGCTGCCCAAAGACCCGTCAGAACCCACGCTCACTCCGGCGCCACCCGTGATCTCTTTACACGATAAAGAGGTGATGTCAGCCTGGCAGACCACAGCGCAGGAACCGGCAGCACACGCTGAGTCCCCCAGTCATTTCAGCGCCTTCCGATCAGCTTTTCCCACCTCCGAGGGCATGATTCCAACTCCTAGTAGGAATTTGGTGCTTTATCCTCCTGATATTTACAGTCAGTTACCAAGCAGGACTTTGCCAGAAATTGTGGCTTCCGTGACGAAGGAGGTGGAAACCACCCTCTTCTGTAGCTCTGGGTCTTCATTGCCTCAGCCATCAGGCGAGGGCATCATTCACCAGCTGTCCCCCTCTTCGGGGGAGGTCTCACGGCCTCCACAGGAAGTTTCGGCTGCAAGTCCAGGCAGATACCCTGAGGAGACCACTGCCTTGAGTCAAAGTCTAGAAGAAACCATCTCTCTGAGAGCATCCCCTGCTGTGACTGTTTCCCATGCAGCCCTTGCACTCAGCAATACACGTTCTGCTTGGTTTTTGACACCCCTTGCATTTGTGCCCTTTTCTACTCAGTCAGCCGATGTTTCATACAACCCTTTCCTTCCCAGCGGCTCTAGTGAAACGTCAGAATTGCTTGGCAATTCGGTGGTCCCCGGTCGCTCGGGCGGCACTCACATCCTGAGCCCAGTGGTGTCTTTATTCAGGCCGTACACGTGGTGCGCATCCTGCGGGGTGGCGTCGCCTCGGCACGTTCTGGCCACGCGCCTTGTGGAGAAAGACATGGGCTCTGGGGATGGTGCGGAGACCCTGTCCTTGACCGTGCTGGAAGAAAGCAGCGTCTCTCCGCTGAGCAGTGTCGTGGCGGACTTCTCTGAGTTTGAGGAAGAGCCTCAAGAATTCAATACACTTTTCCCCTCGAGACCTATCGTGTTACTTTCCTCTAGGTCTGTGGATATCTCAGACGTGAGCGCTGGCATTTCGGCTGAGGTGGATGTGAGCAGCGTTGCGACCACACAAGTGCCCCCATCTGTCAGCCGCTTCCCCGCACCAGCGTCACTTGGTCCTACTGCTGCCACCTCCTCTGTGGCTGAAACCCAAGCGATGCCATCCAGTGTGACCGTTGCGTTCTCCTCGGTCGCCACCAGCGTTCTCCTGGACTCATATTTCCCCATCACAGCAAACAGAAACACACCACTGGTTACCATCCGAGAGCCGAGTCTTTTTCCTTCTTATAGTTTGGTTCCTTTAGTAGAGTCTTCGTTTTTCCCTGACCAAGAAGCTGCCAGTTTTTTCGAACACAAACCTGGAAGCATTTTGGATTTCGCATCCAGCTTTTTCTCAACTCCCCCACTGGGATTCAGCAGCTCCGTCCTTTCCCCTTTGGAAGCACATGCTTCTCCATCTCTGACATCAGGTGACTTGTCACCCTCCCTGTCTCAGTCTTTTTCTACCTTAATCGAGACATTCACATTGTCCAACTCTGTTGATCTGCCGTCACCTGAGCATTCTCTTCCTAATTCCATAAGCCTTGAGTCTTCTCAGCTCTGGCCAAGTTCAGACCTGCCTTTAAATACCGTCACCTTTCTACCCAGTCACTCCGAAACGTCACCACGATCCAGCTTCCCCTCTGATTCTCCCAAGTTCGCTGAAGCATCAACAGTTTCACTTACAGATTCTGAAGCTCATTTTACCTCAGCTCTCACTGAAACTACCTCCTATTTTGAGTTTTCACTCATTTCCCGTGAATCCGCAGTCACCACACTGGTGCCCTCCAGCTCTGAGCCCGTCCTTGACATTCTGACTGCTGGGACTCACGTAACGCCACCGTTGACTGCTTTCCACGTGACACCTGTTCTAAGTGAGTCTTCTCTGTTCTCAACTCCGACACCTTCCAATGAAGGAGTCAGTGCCACAGGTGGTCACTCATCTATCTCAGTCTCTTTGTCCAAAGCCATTCCCACTGGTACAGCATTGATCACCGACACGTACCTGTCATCAGCATCCTCGTTTGTCTCTGAGTTGACTCCCTCACCTCTGCCGACAGAGCTGATCACTGTGGGCCCGTTGTTCACACCGTCAGATGTACCGCTGAACACCTCTGCTGAGCCGGGCACGTCTGGCACTAGTGCTACCGTTGCTGTTCCCACTGACACCACCCTGAATGGCAACAGTGCAAGTGAGAGCCCCCAGGAGAGCAGCGCTGAGCCCCCCCTGCCCTCCCTGCATCCCGTGACCACCTTCACTCTTGAAGCAACAGTGGACACTCCAACACTGGCCACCGCCAAGCCACCGTACGTGTGTGATATCACAGTTCCCGATGCCTATTTGATAACAACTGGTAAGGCCCTGCTTCTCTCTGGCGGGGGGTGGGGTGGGCAGTGCTGGCCCTTCTAAGGTGCTCGTGTGTGGTGCTCCTGAGACTCAGAGCGTTGCGGTGACATGTAGGTGCTGGGCTTAGATAACTCCCGGCAATGATCCTCCCTCCCCTCTGCCTCCTGCGGTTCTCAGTAGCCTCTCTAAGCCTCTATTTCCTCAACTATTAAACAAGGGTGATACTGGCATCTACTAATTGGGTTCTTGTTAAGATGTAAGTATATTCATATGTATAAAATACTTAGCCCAGTGCTGGCACATAGGAAGCACCCCTAGCGTATTATGTGTTAGTTAGTAGTCGCAATAAGAACAAATGTAAGATTTAAATCAGCCTTAGAAGTATCTGGTAGGATCTTTGGTCTTGGAGCTCATAACCCACTGGCTGCATAGATGACATAGTCAGAACACTTCCATGTTTAGTTCAAGCAATGAGCTGGGCAGGTGTGTAAGGGCAGCCCTTGCAGTTTCTTACTCATTTGCTATTCTTACTTTTCCTTGAAAGGAGGGTGCACTTTGCTCTTGTAGATTCTTGTAAATGTCACTTGAATCCTGTGGAAAGAAAAGCGAAGTGACTAAATATCCCTGAATCCGGTCACAGGCTTCGATCCCCTCCCTGCCTGCAGCCTGAGTTGCTGGCCGAGCAGCCAGCGGCTTCTCTTGCAGTTGCGCGGCTGCCGTGGCCACAGTGAGGCAGCGTACATCCAAGGGCGCGCCTCTATGGGGGTGACTTATTTCAGGGACGATGTCCAGTGGCTGGCCTGTAGGTCAGGGTCTCCGCGTTTTTCTTCATAACAAATGATCTAGGCATGGAGTCTCCTGGGCTGTTACTGTGGCTCGACCACAACCTAATACGGACGGGCTGCCTGCCCTGGGTGTTGATTGGGGTGGGGGCGGAGGACAGAAGGGTGCAAGGGCGGAGGAAATGGCAGAAGAGGTAGAGGAGGAGTGGAGTGGACCAGGAAGGAGCGGACAGTGTGGAAGGGAGGCAGGAGGACACACTTGGTCTTCTTCCTCCATGCCGAGGGAGGTGGGCCGCGGAGCCCCTGCTCACTGTGGCAGTGCTGCCTTCTCTGAGGGCTGGGAGCAGCTGGAGCCCCCCTCCCCCCACCCCAAAGGGAACTGCTTGTCAATTCATTTGATGAATAATTATTGAGCACGTAGCATGCGTGAGGTGCTTCTAGGAGCTTTAAGGGATACACAGATGAATAAGATGTAGCCCCATCCTGGGAGGAGCTCAGAGCCTGGGAGGGCGGATGGTGAGCCATGAGCATTTTTTCCTGGTGGCTGTAATAAAAATGGTTAGAGTTCTCTGGGAGTGCCTGTTTGGGGTGAAGAATGTGAAATGAGAGATCCACGTTAAAGGAAGAGTAGAGTGTTGTCATCTGAGGGTGGAGGGAAGTGTCCTGTCGGGGGAGGAGACATTCAGCCTGGCAGGAGATTAGACTACGTAAGAGGGGAGCAGGTACTTATGCCGGGAAGTGAGGGTGGAACAAAATTATGAGCTTTCATCTGCAGGGTCAGAGTCATCTGGGGCAAGAGAAAAAGAGTTTCTCATGCACTTGATACTTTTCTTTCTTCTTGCAAAATTATTACAAAGTAGCTACAAAGGGTAAGTTATGAGGAGCTTATTAAAACAGTTACCGAAAGCTTCTTTATCTCTAGGAGTCTATGATATTTATGACACAGTTGTAATATTGTGTCTCTTATAATTTTTCTGTGAATAATTATTAATAGAAACCACTGTAGTGGTATCCCTAAGAATATGAGTTATTTAACTTTCCCATATGGTGCATGTTTAATGACATTCGGTGCCCTTTATTAGGTTTCCATATATTTTTAACAGCTTTTTGGAGTAAAATTTGCCCATCAAAAGTGAGTTTTAGTAAGTGTCCAGAGTTGTGTGTAGGCGTCCATACCGTTGCATTGTATTTTTTAGTGGAGATGAATGCCATCTTTTGCTCTCAGTGATACCTTTGACCCAGAGGAAGGATGGGTTCATTTCCAGTCTTCATTTAGATTTGACCTTGGTTTCTTTGTAGTAATTATCTATCAGTGAGAGAGTCCAGAGACGGGGGTCGAGGTGATTCCCTGTCCCCTGAAAGGATTCTTTTTTATGGAGCTTTGTAATTAAGGAGGACCACTCTAGATGCTGTTGCTCCATGGCGGACTCTTAGGAAAGTACTTGGCCATGTGTATCCAGGGACAGGTGGCTGCTGCCCTTCCCTCCCGGGACCTTTCTAACTCTGTGCCCCCTCTGGAGGTCTCTTTCACCGCTCTCCTCTTAGCTCTGGACATTTGGGGAAACATCTGTAAGATGTTTGCAGATGATCCCTTTTCCCAAAGACTTATGTCCTCGTCTCCCAATGTTGCAGCTCTGCGTCTTACTCAGATGAGCTGGAGAGGTTGGAGGCTGTGCTGGTGGCCCTGGGGGCCGTGCAGAGCAGCACTGGATCTACTGAGTGATTCCTTCAGCCGTAGGGGGCTACCTGCAACATGGACTTCCTGCTCTCCTTGTTAGGATTTTCCTGTGTCTGACTTCCCGTTCTGCCTCTGCTTTCCCCAAGTTTAGCTCTTGAGACCCTCTCTCCCTCCCTCCTCCTCTCCTCTCTCCCCTTTCCTTTCCCTTGTCCTCCTTCCCTTCCCCCTTCTTTCCCCCTCTCTCCTCATTTCCTTCCTTAAATAAAGTGTCTTTCCTGCTTTCCACTCTTCCCCCTTCCCGCCCCACTCATTTTGTCTTTCCCTTTAGAAACCACGGTGTAGTCTGGCCCCCTTGGAGCCTGCGTGTGCCGTGCTGCGTTGGCTGTTGGTGTGACCAGCGAGGTGTGGGGCTATGGATTTGTTCCAATGGTCTCAGGAACTTAAGAAGCCCCCGCTTTGCCTTTTAAAAACAATTTAGATCACTGATTCATAGAAAGAACAATCAAATATTACTTAAACATTTGGTTTTTTTTTAACCAATGAAGAGTACAGAGTGATTGTGTCTCTGGTTTTAAAATTTAAAATCAGGAAATGGGAAACGGAATAATAATAGCAAATGCATTCCAGTTGTGCTTTATGGGAGATTGATGGAGGAGAAAAGAAAAAATAACAGGAGAAAGAACAAGCTTACTAAACCGAGAAATGGGCTTCCTTACTACTATAGACTTTTACATAAAACTTTTTAGACTTTGATATGAGAAATATTTTATTTCCTACTAAAAATTAATACATGGGAATTTTGAAAATCTTTTTTCCCTTTTATTAGTGGTAAAAACTCTTCACCTTTTGTTTTGAAAAGTTGGGATAGGAGACCTCATTTTATAGAAAAAGGTCATCTAGTTTCGTTGAGTAACATCTTAAGGTCTCTTAAAATATTACTTCTGAGAGCTTTTAAAGCCTCGTCTTTTGCCATCGGGGCCATAGCCAGGAGACAGCCTGGTAACTGTCCAGGTGAAAATGAGAACTGGAAGCTCTTTGTCCCCTGGCTGGGTCATAGCTGCTGATTCCTCATCTCACCTACCAGAGGCAAAGGGGGCTGCTGTGCACAGCACCAGCGCAGTTTACCTGCTACCTTCCAGGTCCCCCCTGCTATTCCTCTGTATGTAGTCAGCAGCAGTTCCATCCCCAACCTCGGTTCTGTCCTGGTCTGGGCCTTATTTTTACAAAAAGACTTTTGGAGCGGCTAACACACTTCGGCACAGAGCTGGTGTCCGGAAGTGTGACACGTTTTTTATTCATAATGACGCAAAAATGCATTTGGTGGTTGGCTTTAATTTGTAGTGCTGGCCAGAAGAGCGGTGCAGGAGTATATCATCACATCAATCAAAGAAGTATTGAGGATTCACTTCAACCGTGCGGTGGAGCTCAAGGTGAGTCCCTGCAGCTTGGGAGCGTGACGTCTAATGGGACCAGGGCTGACAGGACCCAGGGGCGGGCTGGAGGCAGGTGATTACGTCCGAGTAATCGCTCTCCTTCCTTTCTTCCCTCCCTTTGTCCTGGTTAGCTCCTACTCATTCTCCGGATCTCCACTCAGATGTTACTGCATCAGGGAAGCCTTTCCTGACCCCAGATGAGGTCAGGTTTAGTCCAGGGGGAGATGTGTCGGCAGAGTTGGAACAAAGGGGTTGTCAGGCCAGAGGTGGCAGGGTCTGGGCCATAATGATTTTGCTTCCCTTGATGCCCATTAAAGGACTTGGATTTGAGTTTAAATTAGATTTTAGAGTGAGTACGTGTATGTCTTTGTGTACATTTAGTGAGACAGAGGTAGATTCCCAAATCTTTGATACTGGACCCTGTGCTGTTACGTCTGCTCCCCGATGAGCCCCAAAAGCCATGCTCTGTCTAGAGATCTGACGTCCCAGACCAGAGCCAGGAGCCCCGTGTGGCTGCGGAGCCTGTGAAATGGGGCACGTCTTCTGAATTGAGACATGCTGTAGGTGTAACATACACACTGGATTTCAAAAATGCAGTGAAAAAAGGAACATAAAATACCTCATTAGTAGTTTTTTGTATTGACTACACATTGAAATGATATTTCATATATATTGGATTAAGTAAAACATATTTGAAATTAATTTACCTGTTCTTATGTTTTTTAATATGGCCACTAGAAATTTTAAAGTTGTGTTAAGTGGCTCCTGTTGTATTTAATTTGGACTGTGCTGCTCAGTAGGATAAGCTCCCTTTTCTATGTGGTTTAAATACAACAAACACCTTGAATTCTCCATAACTGATTATTCAGTTCATATTATTGACCATTCTTTCTCACCGCTCGTATAATTTTGTGCTGTTTTTGAGAAGGTTGGCAGAGAATAAAATGGATAATTAAAATAAAATTGTGGCTATCTGTGAAGCACCACTCCTTCATTCAAAACTACCAGTTATTTTTTTGCTTTATTTTATTTCTTATTTTTGTTTGTCTAACACAACTTCTTTTAGGTTTGAATTGACTTTTATATTTTTTATTTCCCTAGGTTTATGAACTATTCACTGACTTCACTTTTCTGGTAACATCTGGTCCTTTCGTTTACACGGCGATATCCGTCATAAATGTACTTATAAACAGTAAACTCGTGCGTGACCAGTCTCCTTTAATCCTGTCTGTGAAACCTTCTTTCCTGGTGCCAGAGTCCAGGTTCCAAGTTCAAACAGGTGAGACAACTGAGCACAGTTGTTTTGCTTGTAAATAGAATTTCATTTTATTTTTAAAATTTTTAAAAAATTGATAATCATTTTTAAAATTTATTATTTAATTTTTAAAAAAACTTTGTAATTATGGAAAGTCTCAAGCATATACAAAAGTACACAGAATAATTTAATGAACCCACATATACCCATCATACGGCTTTAACAATTTTCAGCTCCTGGCCAGTCTTGTTAAATCTGTACCCCTATCTGCCTCCCCTCCTCTCACATTATTTTAAAGTAAATCTCAGGCATCAGATCATCTCACCGATAAATATTTCAGCCCATGCTTTTAAAAAATAAAGACTATTAAACATATATGTATGCACACACATATGTGTACACACATACGTATACATCTATCTGTAATGTCATCACACCCCCTAAAGTTAACAGTAATTCCTTAATATTGTATTTACCTTTTTATTATGGGCATTTTCAAATATATGCAAAAGTCAAGAGAGACTAACATCTTAAGCCCACGTATGCCGGTAATTAAAAAATTACCAACATTTTACCAATTTTGTTTTGTCTATCCCCCATGAACTTTTTTGAGGACACTGGAGTGTTTTAAAGCAATGCCAGATATCATGTCATTTCACCCATAAATACTTAAGAATTTATCTGTAATGCATATATGTATATCTGAAATGTTTTAATCAGTTGCAGCATCTAATGCTCAAATTGTTATGCCAGGTATTTTTCCATTTTAAAATGATACCAGTTGGCCGGGCATGGTGGTTCACGCCTGTGATCCTAGCACTCTAGGAGGCCAAGGTGGGAGGATTGCTTGAGGTCAGGAGTTCAAGACCAACCTGACCAAGAGTGAGACCCCATCTCTACCAAAAATAGAAAAAATTAGCCAGGTGCCGTGGTGCATACCTGTAGTCCCATCTACTAAGGAGGCTGAGGCAGGAGGATCACTTGAGCCCAGGAATTTGAGGTTGCAGTAAGCTGTGATGATGCCATCCACACTCTAGCTCTGATGACAGAGCAAGACTCTGTCTCAAAAAAAAAAAAAAAGAAAAAAAAAAAAAACCAAAAACCAGTTGCCTTCCTGTTGCATGTATTCATTTGGTACAAGTTGCTCTCTCCATTTCTGTGACATAATATTAGTATATGGAAATGGCATATCACAGTACTTAACCATGCTATGGATGAGTTAGTTGATTTAGATACTATTTTTTTCCCTCTTTATTCCTTAATGCTTAAGAAGTACCTTGTTCATGGGACTTTGATTGCTGTCCTTCTTTTCAGTACTTCAGTTTGTGCCTCCGAGTGTGGATACTGGCTTCTGCAACTTCACCCAGCGCATCGAGAAAGGCCTAATGACAGCTCTCTTTGAAGTTAGAAAACACCACCAGGGGACGTATAACCTGACGGTGCAGGTGAGAGTATCACTGAAGGCAGAACGGAGTGCTTTATCCTTTAAAGGCGAAATTATTGCACAGTGTTTCATTTAAGATGTGCTTAACTCTGTTCCCTTCAGTGGAGGAAATCAGGTCACATGGGCCAGTGTTGATCCCTACCTATGGAGTAGGCTCTGTGTAGCACCAAGGGGCTAAGTATCTTTGAGGGCTGCAGAGTAGCTGCTCACCAGGGAGCTCAGATATGGTGAGCTGAAGACATGACCATATGCTGGAAATTCAAGAACGTTCCAAAAAGGGACGGTATCCACCTACCATCCAATGGGGGATGCCTGCGCAGACTGGTATTCCACGTTACGGAATACTGTGGGATGCCGTGCTTCACTCTTGACACAGGGTGTAGCTGCCGTCAAAGAACTGGCTTTGTGTGTATTGCGGAGACTGCTGATGTTTTTGTATTTCTTTCTTCTCCCCTCCATATTCTTTGTTCTGTCTTTCTGAAATACATGTTAAATTTTGGCCCTCCTGGGTCCACCTTCCATGTTTCTTATTTTTTCCTCATATTTTCCATGTCTTTTATTCTTTGTACAGAATTACCAGACTTTGTTCTCTAAGTCATTAATTTAGTCTTCAGCTGTGTCCTTTATATTATTCAATCCCTCTATTAAATTATTTTTTTAGCAGTCATTTTTTTTCATTGTTTTTTGCTCCTTTTTCACTGTAGCCTGTGCTGTGGGATCATCGTGAAGTATGATGCAATATCACCTTGAAACTCTCCGTGGACATAATTTAGAATTTTAAAAAATTTGTCTTCCATTTCCTAAGTTATCTTGGTTTTCCCTGCAGTCATTTATCTGTGCGTCGATCTTGGTCCTTTGCTTTTGCGCTGTTAGTTTCTATAAATGTCTGGAGAACATTGGTTGGTTGGTTGTTAGGAACGAGGAACCAGCTTGTTTATCTGGGCAGCGCATACGGCTTCCCCTGCAGCTGCGGGGTCTGTTTCTCCGCCAGCCCATCTCTTGATGGGAGAGTTCATCAGAGCACTGGGTGCTGGGCAGAATGTCCACGCAGGCCTCTCGGCATCTCTCTGGGTGCAGGGTGTGGTCAGAGGCAGATGGTGAACATCCCCTGTCCAGTGTCAAGATAAGGAGTCTTTTCTCTAGGGATGGGGCACTTTAGCATGTTTCTCAGGGCAGAGCTGAGAGCTAGCTGGCTGCTTCCCCCCACACCCCCCATTTTCTTTCCTTCTTTGTCTCTTGTGTGCACGGGAGTTATCTCAGTCTCTGCCCAGCTTCTTGCTTAGAGCCTATACCCACCACAGGTCTTTTAGTCCCCTCGGGCAGGCGGTTCTTTTCCCTCGGGGAGCAGTTCTTTGGGCTGTTCTGCGTGAAGATGTAGCTGCCGCTGGCACCTCTGTGTTAGCCCAGGTGTGGCAGTTAGGAAGGAAGGGGAAGGCGCTTGCCTCAGCTCTTTGGAACAGTCTCTCAGTCAATTCTACGGATGACCACTCTGTAGCCCACTCTGGGTCTCAATCCTGCTGACCTCCGCCCCAGCGCCCCAGGCCCTATGGGGGAGAAGGGCTCTCAGCTCTGCCGCAGGCGGTGCCGGCGTGTGTTTGGGATCTCAGTTCCCTCAGTTCTGGTTTATATCACAGTGATCCGTCCTTTCTCCATATTCCAGAAGTTTGACAGAATCTCGGGTTTTCTTCCAGTCTCAGTGCTCTGGTGGATTTGTTCCCCTTTGTTTGCTTACTGTTATTTCAGTGGGATTTGGGGTAGGAGGGAGGACTAGAAATGCTCGTGCTCAGTTCATCCCTCAGTGTAAGAAACATTGTCAATAAACTGAGCATTTAAAGTCTTACAAAAGAAAAGTGAATTAGAAAGCCAGTTACTCTTCCTTTAAAAACTTTACCTCCTTTTAAAAAATCGGTGAGAGAACTCGTCAGAGAGAGATCACAGTCAAGCTTTCAGGTGAATGTTTTAATTTATTGTAGAAGCTTACTCTGACTTCATTCTTTCAGATCTTGAATATCACCGTCAGCTCCTCGAGGGTGGCTCCTCGGCGGGGCCCGGTGAATATTATTTTTGCTGTTAAAAGCACGCAAGGATTTCTGAACGGCTCGGAAGTGAGTGAGCTGCTGAGGAACTTGAGTGTGGTGGAGTTCAGTTTCTACCTGGGCTACCCGGTGCTGCAGATCGCAGAGCGTGAGTACCGCGCTCCTTTGGAGCCCCGGGGTTGGGGGCTGTGGCTGTGGGTATTTTTGTTGGTGGGCCTCTTTCTAAAATTTTGTTTAAAGATTTATTTTTTTCTAAGTGCTGTGTTGGGTTTACAGCAAGTGTGATTGGAAGGTTCAGAGATTTTCCCCTGTATACCCCCTGCTCCCACATATTCATAGCCTCCCCCATTACCAACTCCCTCCCACCAGTGGCACACTTGTTACAATCCGTGAACCTGCGCCGACACATCACCATCACCCCGAGTCCATGTTTACACGGGGGTTTGTTCTTGGCGTTGTGCTTTCTGTGGGTTTGGGTAAATGTGTGAGGATGTGTATTCACCATTGTGGTATCATACAGAGTGTTTTCACTGGGACCTTTTTTTTTCCCCCAGTGTATTTTATTTTATTGACTACATTAAGATGTTGCAATAGCATCATTTTCTACAAGTATAATTTAGTATATGTTTTTAAATTTTCAGTCTATTTTAAAAATATTAAAATTAAAACAATTCTTTACTATTAATCCATCTATATCTTTATACATAAAGCGAGTTGGGTCTGGCTTTTGTCCTATCTGATAATCTCTGTTCCTTAACTTGGGTCTTTACATCTTTTACTTTTTTTTTTTTTTTTGGTACATCAATAAATATTTATTGAACACATATTATGATATAGGCATTGTGTTACTGGGACCTTTTTTTTCAAAGAAATATTGGACCGAACTCCGGAATATAAACCAGATAATATTGGAACTTCTCAGATTCAAGCCAGGAGGTCTCCAGAGCCCTCCTCACCCACTGCACCTGGCTTCATTAACTCTCTCCTGAGAGTAAAGGGGCACTGTTAGAAAGTGCCCCAATTCTGGAAAAGACAAAACTGCAGGGATGGAGGGCAGATCTGTGGTTATCAGGAGTTAAGGTTGGGAGGAAAGTTTGATGACAAAAAATGTAGCAGAAGGCAATTTTGGCGGGGGGTGGGGGGTGATGATGAAACTGTTCTGTATCTTCCTTGTGGCAGTGATTATGCAACTTTATGCATTTATCAAAACTGTATGCCAAAAAGAGTAAATTTTACTGTGTAAATTTTAAAATGAAAGTAATAAATGAAAACAAACAAAACCTTTCTCCCTGGCCGAAGTAATTAGATTCACAGTGCAAATGCAAGCAGCAAGAGAGAAGGGGAGAATGTTTACTTCAAAACACGGTAGATGCCAGCGTTGAAGTTAGGCAAAAAACATATCAAATTCTTTTTCAAAATGAAACAGCCAGGTGGCCTAATGACTTTTAATGTATTTCAGTCTATTGTTAATTAAACTAAAAAGAATAACTTTACAAGTTACTCTATACAAAAGTAGACAGGGATAAAGTCGTTATTTACAAATAGCAACTTTCAGTTGTGTGTGATACATGTACGTAGTAAGTGTGCCGGACTACAGGGGTGCACCAGGACTGTCCGACACGCGGCCACTTTACCCCGAGTCGTTGCTGGGAAGGCCGAGAGCTGTGAGGAGCACACGTGAGCACGCACTGTTCTGGAACGGTGACATCTAACGGAGAACCCGCGGGTGACCTCTCTGTGCAGCAGTCCTGCGATGTGGCTGGAGCCAGCCCTTTATATCTTATTGTCCCTCTCTTTCTCCTTGAGACCAATGTGCTCAGAAATGGCCACTCTCTGTGTCTTCATGCTCATCTGGCATTTTGTTCTTTCCTGTTCAAAGCTAAACAGTATAGGAAAAACAATGTGTTGTGACTTTGTCATAAACATGGTTTGTTTTTTTTTTTTTTTAACAGATTTTCTCCTTCCTTCTTTCTATTTTGTAGCCTTCCAGTACCCACAGCTCAACTTATCTCAGCTGTTGAAGTCCTCTTGGGTCAGAACAGGTATGTCTAACTTACGTAATGTTTTGGGAACTGTAAGAATAAGAAGTCTGTCTGAGCATATTGAGAAGGATACTGCCTTTCCTGTTTGCTAAATTTAGGGCAAAATGTACCTTAAATTCTTGGCAAAGAATGAATGGGAAAGGGATTCAGATTTGGCTGTGGGAATGTGTCCCACTGAGTTATGGCACAAAAAGGATTGGCTTTCTTTAAAATCATACATCAAGTTCAGGGCAGAGTCTAACAGGAACTGACAATCTTCTGAGCCAGAACAGGATGAGGTTCAGAAGCAATGATCTTTTTTTTTCCCGTCTGAAAGTATTATTTATCTGGTTTAATAAGGACAAGCAAGGTGGCCTGGTGAGCAAATATTAATAGGAAGCTTTTTCTTGTCTTGGGGGACTGGGCCAGATATTCAGAGCTATGACATTGCAGATTAAGGTTTTCTAACCTGGTACACAGAAGTCTGATGGGTAGTTCTGTGCTCAATGGGTGCCCAGCGTGCAAGCAGCACGGTCACTGGGCGTGAGAGGGAACACGTAGAGTAGCTATAGTCACCATTTACGGGGTTCCTTGGCCTTGCAAGTTCTCCTTGCTTAACATACAACATTCTATGTAAACACCCCACCTCTTCGGATGGTACATCGTTCTCGTTTTCCGGATAATTTTCATAGCAATTAAGTAACTTGCCCGTGGTTGTATCTCAAAGAGAACTGAAACCAGTTCTGGTTGAAAAGCACATGCTCCCTCCTCCTAGACCACTCTGACAAGCTCATTGTCTTGTAGATAATTTTGCCTAAAGCAGGTAACTGAAGATAGGTAGGTGGGCACCCTTTTCTCAGGGAAGTTTGAGTCCAAGTCTTAAGACAAGATAGGAGCTCATGCTATTTCCAGAAGTTTTGAGATAAGTGCAGACAAAATACTTGATCCTGTGTAGGTGCTCTTAGTTCCAGAGCTCCTGCAGTGCTGAGTTCCTGGGACTTCTGGCCAGCAGGCTGGGTAACGCTCAGAGCTTGGAGCTGTAGATAGACCCACGAGCTGTGCTTCCTGGGCTCTCCCGCTTCCTGTTCACTTTTTCTCCCTTTAATGTCTCCTATCTAGGATTGGCATTTTACAGTAATCCTGCATTAATTTCACCCATTCTCAATCTCTCTCTTGTCTCTCTCTCTCTCTCACTCATACACACGCACCCTTTTTCTTTCCACCACTGACTTGTTTTGGGTGCTGTGTGTGTTTCCTTTTAAACACAGTCCTCCTGGGCGTCGTGGAGAAGCAGCTCCAGAATGAAGTGTTTCAGGCGGAGATGGAGCGCAAGCTGGCCCAGCTGCTCAGCGAGGTGTCCACCAGAAGGCGGATGTGGAGGAGGGCCACCATCACTGCAGGGAACAGCGTGGTACAGGTACTCTAGGGGCTCAAAGGAGGAGGGGAAGGGGAAAGGGAGACAGCCAGCCAGCGTGTACGCAAGCCATCTAAAAACCTGTATTTCTATGCAAATGGGAAATGCCATGAGAAATTCCGATTTGGGGGCCGGGCGCGGTGGCTCATGCCTGTAATCCTAGCACTCTGGGAGGCCGAGGTGGGCGGATTGTTCCGAGCTCAGGAGTTCGAGACCACCCTGAGCAAGAGCGAGACCCCGTCTCTACCAAAAATAGAAAGAAATTAACTGGACAGCTAAAAATATATAGAAAAAAAAATTAGCCGGGCACGGTGGCGCATGCCTGTAGTCCCAGCTACTCGGGAGGCTGAGACAGTAGGCTTGCTCGAGCCCAGGAGTTTGAGGTTGCTGTGAGCTAGGCTGACGCCACGGCACTCGCCCCAGGCAAGAGAGTGAGACTCTGTCTCAAAAAAAAAAAAAAAAAAAGAAATTCCGATTTTGACTGATTGCTATATTAGATAGCAACTGAATTGGCAGCATATCAGTTCAACTAGAGTCTAGATAAATTATTTACCAAGCCCTTCGTAAGTAGCTGGTATAGCAGTGGGCCTTGGGCAGCATCGCAGAAGAATTGTGTTACTGGGTTGCCATGCTGTCGCATGACCTTGTTTTTTAAAGAGTAGTTTTTTAATTAACAAAAATGCAGCCTGTTTCATGGAATGGTAAGTACTGTTGATAGCATTGTCGAGAGAAGTCATTCAGCTGGAAGAGACCCAAAGAGATCAGAAAGAGGGAAACTCTCTGCCCACCATTCTAGCATTTCATTTCTCTCTGCCTCCTGCCAACCTGTTGTCTCATCTTACCCCAAAGCTTCTTCACTTTGGTAAACTGCAGATAGGCTACAAAAGACAGATTTGTTTGAATTGAAAAGTGACCCATTTAAAATGCACATACTCCCAGAAACTTGGAGGTTGGGGACGTCATTTATTTCCATCCCCATATGACTTACGTGGATTCTTTTTCTTTACCAACTGCTGACTTGTCGAGCTAGGAAATGGGATGTTTAGAGCTATGGTATTTCAGAAACAAAACACCAGAGTAGAACTCCGAAGGGCAGGGTGTGGGCTGGCGGGCAGGGTGGGAGGTGAGTGGGTAAGAGGCGTTAGAGAAAAAGATGCATTACCAGGTGTGGGGCGTGTGGCAGTTTCACCTAGAATTGCGACCTCATTCTCCAACTCTACCAAGTGTTTCCCTCTCAGCATTACTCCATGTTCCCCCTGCCAGATACATGGTGCTTCAGTTTCTAAAATAGTTCCTTTGTCAGATGCAGTAAGTTATAGAGAAATTTGAGAGTAAACAAAGAATAAAAATTAAATTATAGTATGAAAGCTTTGCCTTATTCAAAGGCTATGAAGTTCTAGAGCTCAGGGTGTCTGAGTGTGGTCTAACTTATGTCCACACTCAGACGCAGCTATAGGGCACACAGCTATAGGGCACCACAGAACTGTGTAATATGGTGCTAAATTAGATACACAAGCTTCCTAAGTAAGGATACGGATTTGTGAAAGTTAACCGAACTGTCCAGGTGCCGTCTGACAAATTACTTACAAGCTGCACTCTGCTTCTCTTCCCCCTTCAGAGTGACCACACATGAAGGTGTAGACAAAGATTTGTGTTTAACACTACAAGGCTCTGCATCGAAAAATAATTTGTAAGAGTGAAAATGTTGAAATACCCTAGGTGTCCAGTATTTGGGGAATGTGTAAATAAGTTATAGTAAATCTGTACATGTTGGAATATTATGCAGCCATTTAAAAAAATTAATGGTATAGAAAAATGGTCAAGTGAAGAGAGGCTACACAAGGATGTATGCAACATAATCCAAATATTAATATAGAATTCATGGGAAAAAAAGAATGGAGGGAATATGCCAAAATGTTTGCGGTGATTTTCTTCAGTTGGTTGAATTTCAGGTGATCAGGTGAGTTTCGTTTTATTCTTTGTACTTTTTTACATTCGTTTTTCAAAACTTCTCCAGTGGGCTATATAACTTCTATAGAGACATGTGATTATAGTCAGAAAGTAATTTTAAAAATGAAATTGAAGATGTTAGTCAAAGTGATGACTCCATGATACTAGGGTTATATGGTCCAGATATATGAGTCTGATTAGCAGTCACCTAGAAAGGATGCTGGAATTAGATTTTACTGACTGACTTTCACACTAGATGTCTTAGTCTGCATGCATTGCTGTAAATGAATACCTGAGGTTGGGTGATTTATAAAGAAAAGAGGATTATTTGGCTTAGGATTCTGCAGGCTGTACAAAAAGCGTGGCACCAGCATCTGCTTCTGGTGAGGGCCTCGTGCTGCTTCTGCTCACGGCAGAAGGCTGGGGGAGCCACGTGTAGCAATCACATGGCGAGAGAGGGAGAGAGAGAGAAGGTGTCAGGCTCTTTTTAACAACCAGCTCTCTCGGAAACTCATAGAGTGAGAACTCACCCTTGATTCTGGGGAGGGCACCAAGCCATGCGGGAAGGATCTGCCCTCACGACCGAAACACCTCCCACCAGGCCCCACCTCCAACACTGGGGATCAGATTTCAACATGAGCTTTGGAGGAGACAAATATCCAAGCTATAGCACTGGACAAACTTGTAGAATCTTGAATCAATGTGGGTATCACTGGATATTTGAGATTGTGATTTATGTAATAAAAAAAGCATTTATCAGAACTTTTCATGGAATAGGTAGGTAGGCACATCAGTAGAGGGGCAGGTAGATATAATCTGCTTCCTTTTCAGTAGCCTTTAGATAGTGTTCTGTTCTAAAGGCCGGTGAAAAATCAGTCACTGCCGTGTGGGTGTGCAGGAGGGCGTAGGTGGTTGGGGAAGAGAAGCGGTCAGGAAGCCAGCCTTGAGACAGCAGCCAGAGGGCAAGATACACTCGTCCTTCTCAGGATGAAGTATAAAAACAGATTCTCAAGGGATGAGAGTTTGGACCTGTGTTGTTAAGGATCCTTAGACATGATGTGGAAGAAGGAGTTCACAGTGAAATCTTGAAATTGTTGATTTGTCAGAAGTTTCCTGGCGAAGGTGGAGTCCAGCAGCTGTGTGCAGAGCAAGGGTCGTGTTACAGATCGTACACGCCAATGGCAAATGTAGAGACCAAAAATTTAAATGGCACACGTGAAATAAAAGGCTCGGAGTCATTGTTGATCCTTTTCTCAGGAAATTAGTCCAGTGTTTTTTGCTGGAGTCTAAAGGGGCTGTAAAATTGTTGCGCAGGTGGGTGCATTGGCTCATGCTTGTATGGGAGGTCGAAGATGGAGGATTGCTTGAGACTAGCCTGAGCAACAGAGTGAGACCCCATCTCTACAACATTTTTTAAAAAATTTAGCTGGGCATGGTGGTACACGCTTGTGGTCCCAGCGATGATTGGACCACTGCTCTCCAGCCTGGGTGACAGAGTGAGACCCTGCCTCTTAAAAAAAATTGTTGCATAGTATTAAGAGAAACAGCAACAAAATAAAAAGCTATGTTTATGTAAAACTGTGATATGCCGAGTGTACTAGATTTTGAAATACTGATGTCAAAGGACTGCCTTTTAACACCAGAGAGAAGTTTTGGGCTAAATCAAAGTACTATTTGACCAACAAGATTACAAGTTTATGAGGTCTATTATCCTTAGACCCACTGGTTCTCAGCCGGAGGTAGGTAATTTGGCCCTCCAGGGCACATTTTGGCAGTGTCAGGAGACAATTTGGGTTGTCACATTGGGCGGTGCTGGGAGGGGCACTTGCTGCTGGCGCCTGGAGAGCAGAGGGCCGGGAAGCTGCCAACCACTCTGCAGTGTTCCCCACGGCTAGGAATCATCTGGCCCACAATGTCAATAAAGCCGAGGTTGAGAAACCCAGCCCTGGAAGAATAAGGAGGACATGCTAATAGACTCAAGAGGGATCGTGTAGAACCACTAATAGTTTCAGAGAGCCAGGGATGGACCTAACCCTACGGTGAATGTTGGGAGAGTGACATGGTGGGCATGTTGGAGGCTATTGGTGACAACTCTAGACTGCCTGGACTCGCCAGCCCTATGTTCCGCGTATCCCGCTTGTCCCTTTTTCTCAGAGAAGATGTCAAGCAAGACAAGGGACATTCGTTATTCTGTATGGAGGAACTTTCGTTTTAACTGTCCCCCTTCCCATCCAGAGAGAGCATCATGGTGATTCTGGGGTCCCAAATGGTGTAAGGAGCTTATTATGAGGATTGGAATAAATCCCGAGTGACACAGTTGGGATTAAGTGACCTGGGAAAGGGCATCTGGAAATACGAGCCTCTAGAATGCTAATGGACCCTGTTATCTTTCAGGTGGTGAATGTGTCCAGGCTAGAGGGAGATGACAATCCCGTGCAGCTCATCTACTTTGTGGAGGATCAAGACGGAGAGAGACTGAGTGCCGTCAAGTCTTCAGATCTGATTAACAGGATCGATCTCCAGAGAGCAGCCATCATCTTGGGTTACCGGATTCAAGGCGCTATTGCCCAGCGTAAGTCCGTGACGTGTGACCGTCTGGGCTTTGCTGGCCCCAAGACGGTTTGTCCTGACAGTGAGCTCTGACTTTAACTCATTCCGATGTGTGTATAGGCCTTGTTACGAGTGGCACTCACATAAAGATGCCAGTTGTTAAAATTCATTCGCCAAGACCTTCTTTATGGTGGATTTCAATCACTTGGAGTTGTCGCCTGCACTATTTTTCCTACCTCGCATTTTGTGTTTGTGGTGCTATAGCGATTTATAGTGCCTTACATCAATGTTAATATCCATCCCCATGCCTGTACTGTTTCTCTTTGTGGAAATTTTGTCCTAGGTAAAATAATGTGTTTGCTCTGTATTTCTTCCAGAACCTTCTATGTCATATGTTGAACGTTGGTGGGGACAGTGAGTCACGCAGGAAGCTGGGAGGTGTGCTCTGGGTTTATTGGCTTCCTTCAGGGCCTTTTAACACAAAGAGGTCCTTGATCCTTACCCTTTTCAATCCTCTTTCTCCCCACCCCGTCCTCGCACCAATCCACAATTCAGAAAGAGGTATTTTGGTATTTCTTTATTATTGTTGGAAGGTCTTGGCTCCTGCCCGCCCGGCAGTGCCTGCTCCCAGTACCTTCTCTTCCAGCTCAGATTTTGGTTATTTAAAATCAAGAAAAAGGAGAGGCATGGACGAGTGTGTTTCTCTAAATATACCTTTATGAGTAAGACTGCTATTTTAATGTGGACGTTTTTCCTTTATGATCCAGAGAGCTGTCCTTGTAAGAGCACATTGAAACTTGCTCCCAATAAGAAATGCATGTTTAGAAGGAATTCAGCATCAGAGAATATTGAAACACTCTTTACAGAGAACATGTAGGAGACAAAGGCAGTTTTTAAAGAATGACAGCTTTGAAATTATCCTTGGTAGTAGAAGGTTCTTTATGAAATTGATACTTGTCCCTGGAGGCTAACCAGGACGAGGGCTGATTGACACACTTTCTCTGTTTTATGGAAGATGATGGGAGAGTTTAAGCAAATAACCATTGGCAGTTTGTGTTATGTATTTGAGATGGGACTGCATGTTAGTGTGTTCTCTTCCAAAGCGGTGAGAAAAAAGTTAACAAAAGCACTTCCTTACGTTTCCTCATGTGTGACATTTCTGATTGCTGGAGAGGTGGCCTGCTCTAGCCACACACTTGATGGTTTAAAAAAGGTCAATTGCAGTGGGATATGGGCACAGGGTTTTTGAAAAAACCTGCTTCCATCTGGTCTTGCACCTCTCTTTCCCCAGTTTTGTACTAAAAGTCACATGGGAACAATCCTGGAATTCTGGGTTTAGTGGTAGAGGGAAGCCTCCGCCAGCACCAGGGCCAGCCCAAGGGCAGCCCCGAGGACATGGGTGTCAAGGCCTTGTTTGATCGATCTCTGCCTCTCCACGGTTCTGCTGGGTTAGAACTAAGAAGTGTCAGGTGTCTCAGATCTTTGGTTTGATTCTGTCACTGCTTCTATATTGTCAGTTGTTTCTATGCAAAATGAGCTACATATATAAAATATATTCAGGCCAAATTAAAAAATACAAATATTTAGCACTTTGCCACTTTTTGCCATGTCCCATGCAGTCTTTGCTCTAATTTGTGCTTTTTTCACAGTGCATTTGGTTTAGAATGCATGCTTTCTCCCTTCTCACTCTCTTGGGGGTCTAAACCCGAATCTAAACCAGCACCAAGCATCTTTTCTGTTGTTCTGTCTTTGAGCAGATGCATTCTGATCCCATAGCAGGTATTCACCATCACAGGATTTGAAAGGGGTGTAAGACTCAGTCCCTGCACGTGACAACTTAGGTGTATTTGCAAAGCCAAGGCTTGGCGTCATGACCAGATTAATGAGCAAAGCAGTATAGTGTATCAAGACAATCCATTTATATAATAAGAGACATTTTAAAAGAGTAATAAGGTGCCATTTGCAAAACAAAGACAACAAGAACAAAAGAGGAACTTAGACAAGGGAGAAATTGGCGTTGTCATGGGGAAGTTTTTATCAAGCGTCCTTAATGGCTGAGTTAGAGAGAAGGGGGTGTTTGGACGACTGGAGCCTCATGGGAGACGCCGGTGAGCCTTTAGGGGAGGGAGTCCTGCGAGAGATGAGCACAGAGTGCACACGAGCGAGGGTGCGGGAGGAGGAGCAGGTGGAGGACGCTGAGAAGGAGCTGAAGCGTGATGCTCTAAGGCCATGAGGCGAGGGGCCCACAGGGTGGGGTGGGCGTGGCAGTGGGGGGAGAGTGGCGCGTTCAAAATGAGTAAGATTTGCTTTCATGGAATTTAAAATTTGACAACTGGTCCCTTAAAGCAGTTTCGATGAAAAGCCACGTGTCAAAGGTTTAGGAAGGGACACAGGTCAGGAGATGAAGGCAGTGCCTATAGGCCACTTATGAGGACTTCAGTGTCCAAATTAACACCGTGAAGCTTCATGTAGAAAAACTTAAGGGTCATCATTTTGTTACTGTGGTGATGTATTTATCACATGAAATTTTACCATTTTAACCACTTTTACGTGTCCTGTTCTGTGGCATCAAGTACATTCATGACATTGTGTCTGTCACTGCTGTCCGTTAAATAGCAATGCCTCTTTCCCCTTCCCCCAGCCCCCGGCAACTATTGTTCTTTCTGTCTCTGAGTTTTTTCCTAGATACTTCACATAGGTGGAATCACACATTTGTCCTTTTGTGACTGGCTTGTTTCACTTAGCATAATGTTTCCAAGGTCCATCCATGTGGTAACATGTAAAGAATTTCCTTCCTTTTAAAGCTGAATGACATTCCATTGTAAGGATATACCACATTTTGTTTATCTGTTCGTCTGTCGATGGAGCATTTGGGTTGTTTTCATCTTTAGTGGCTATTCATGCAATGCATGTTGGCATCTTTATCATCCTTTTAATTGCTAAAGTGGAAATAACCAATTGCATTTGTGCTCTTGTTATATCTCCTTACTGTTTTGCTTTGTATATAGCACTAGTATTATATAAAATTGTTTAGTGGTTCATTTATTTCATAATCTTCCCTTTCCCCACGAGAACCTAAGCTCCTTGAGGGACTCTGCTTGTTCATCGTTTGGTCCCAAAGTTAGAACTGTGTCTGGCACACTAAATAAACATTTGCGAGCCAGAGAAATCGAATAGTGAGGGAAGGGCGGAAGGGTTTTCTTCCACAAACCTAGTTCAGACTCGTGTACTCTTGCACAGTTGGGAAGGGCGTGGTTCCTGTTGACGTCATGCAGTGGTTGGGACTGTGTTCTGGAGGAGTAGCTGCTTTTCCCTTACTTTTCAAGAGAGCCTCTTTTGTACAGAGTTGTACAGAACCGTTTTTGGTATGGAAACATCCTGCAGTGGGAATGTAGGGGTGATCTAGGAGAATATGCTGGAAGTGAGGAGGCCTGTAATTAACCTGGCTTTGCCATTATATTAGCCACGTATCTTAGATGCATCATATCTGTCATTGTGACCCCTGATGTATCCTAGATGTAACATTGCACACTGTGTTTGTTTGCTCCGTCATGTTTCCTGTATCAGAAGATTATAACCTCTAACCAGGTGGCTGGAGCTGAAATATCAGGGCTTTCCAAGTTTTTCATAGAAGAAGACAAATGCAGTTCAGTAAATGAGTTGAGAAGGAATTACTGAAAGACCTTTCTTCCTTGTCTGCAGCTGTGGACAGGGTGAGGAGGCCGTCTCCAGAGTCCCAGAGCAACAACCTGTGGGTCATTGTCGGTGTGGTCATCCCGGTGCTGGTGGTGACGGTGATCGTCATCATCCTCTACTGGAAACTCTGCCGCACGGACAAGCTGGACTTTCAGCCTGACACTGTGGCCAACATCCAGCAGCGTCAGAAGGTGAGGGGCAACCCCCGCGGTGTTCCCCTGGGCAATCTTGCGGGGCAGGGATGGAATGAGTTTGGGCTGTTAAGGAAATCCTCTGGCTTTAATGGGGTTGTCCCTTTGCCTTCATATCTGCTTCCTGAAACCCCAATTCTTCTGTAGTAGTAAATATGGTCCAAGAACACGAAGCTGTGTAGAAGCTTAGATGTGATATGAGCTCCAGGGTTCTCCTGTGATTTTATTTTTGAGAGGGTCAGTTGGAAGATCACATCCATTCTGTATATGAATTCTGATCTATTTTACCCCTGGATATTTTCAGAGAACAAGAGCCAAGGGAGGTTTCCTCAGATCTGTGGATCTGTCTCTTTCTTACGCAACTCCATTGGACAGCTCCTTTATTTTCTATCCACCACATTGGCTGCCCACTTACCCACCCCGATTAAGACCACATCATCATTAAAAACTGGCGACACATGCCTTGAGCATTTTAACTTAAAGTAGATGAATGGACATTTATTTGCCAATCTTCTGATGTATCCTGAGTCATCTTTTATTTTGTTTTGAGTGTTGGTCTACTGAGCGGAATTGCACATGGTCTTTCTTGTAATCAACAACACCCATAACGTATCAGCTGCAGTTTCCAGTTTGGGTTTCTTTAGAGAAGAGCAAAACCATCTGAGTGCAAAATTCTCCAGATCTTTTCAGTACCTCCCCTCCGCCGACTCTGCAGACTTTTTGAGTTAATTCGCCTACACCTAATTTAACAGCAGATTTTTTTAGCAGCCCATCTTTCATGTGTCTTTCCAAAGCACTCAACTTAGTTTTTATAGAAACAGCCATTCTCTTTTCACACATGTGATTCAGCAGTTTCCGTAATATTTGACTGTTACATCAGGTTTCAGAGCACAGAAACTGACTTTTGGTCAGCATCTAGCTCACCTGATAGGAGCAAAAACGTGCCAGAGGACCAGAGGGAACGCGCTAGCTGCAGACAGCACAGCGTGAATGTGTGTTTACCAAGGGAGTGGAAAGTGGTTGTCAGTATACCGTGTTTATTAACATGTACTCTCTGTGGCTCTTACAAATTTAGAGGACTCACTCTGCTCTAAAAGTTTGATGAGAACAAGCGAGCAAAGTCAAAAGAACAAGGAGTAAAGGATTGCCCCGTTAACCTTTTGATTTTATTCTCATTATCTTGGTATAAAAAATTCTGCACATTATAAACCTAGACCTGTTGAATGAAAAAAACAGGTAACATTTTAAAATTTATTTTACTTTCGTAAAAGTAAATGAAGAGTATTTTTTCTTATGAGTTAACCAAGAAATGCAAAATCTTGATTAAGTTGTAAGCTTATAGGTATCAACTATATTAGAAGCATTTTATACATTAATATTATATTTGTTACCTGTCTTTATTAATTATTTACATAGTCTGCTAAGGTTGTTTTTTTCTTATACTAGTGAGTGGCATGGAAAAAACCTGGAGAAAAGGGCTTGATATATACTAAATGATTCATAGTGTGAATTTCATTGTAATAAGATCAACAATAGGTTTGGAAGTGTTTTTGTTCTGATGAAAGAGTGTTGTTACAGAGAGAGTCAACCAGTCTAGATGGTTATGTATTTATGTCTTTTATGGTCCATATTTCCTAACGTAAGCACTCCTTGTGGAAGTTCATCTATTACCTGTTACTTCAATAAACTATCAAGGCACAGCATCTCTTGGGTTCAAAACAGTGTATTCCCCACGCTTTCTCCTTTTCTCACTTTTACTTCCGAAACATCTTCACATCCCAGATGTTGCAGAGTTTCAAATAGAACTTCCAGCCCTTGGAGTTGCTCTCTTTCTTCGGTGCTATGAGGATCTGTGCATACATCTTTACAACGTATTTATGGGAAAAGTCTTCTGCATGGAGGACTCCTCGAAAGAATAACTGTCTTCTGACACTATTAGGAGGGCAAAACTTTGCCAGTGTTGCAGAAGCGTGGTCTTTTTGTGCTGGCACAGTAAGCCACTGTATAGATCTTGTGTTTGTAATAAGAAAATGATGATCTTCGTTTAGTTTAAAAGCAAACATCTCTACTTCATAAGTGTTTCTTCTGAGGTCATGCGGCCATGGAGAAGGGCCTCCAGCCTCTTTGTCAGGGTAATGTGCTGAGATGCCACCCTCCCCGTCACTGCAAGACTCTGTTCTCCTGCGTGCGTGGCTCTGTTTTCTCTCTCTCCATTCTGCTCACCCCACCCCCGATGCGCCTCACCACTAGTCTCTGAAATCCTTTAGCAAATCCCAGCGCTGCAAACATCTGGAAACAATAAATCTGCTGATCTAAAATCCACACCCCCTTCCCCTTGTAACGAGAAGGAAACCTCTTCAGATTGTCTGGGAGTAGATTAATTTTGAAATATGATAAGAGGGAAAGGCCATTCTGTCATGTTTTGAGGCAGGGCCTTTTCTTATTTCCAATAATAAAGAAAAGAAAAAAGCCCACGTATGTTCCCTTTCTGTGTATTCTCTCTAATCTGTAGTCCAAAGTCATCATTTGTTACTCTTGCCTAAAAAACTCCAGCTTGGATCCTCATCCCCATGAATGGCATTGGCTGGATGCTGCTGGCCCCAGGGAGCTTGTTCCTGCTGGTGGGGACAGTCCACACCTGGTTCTTGGCACAAGGTGGTGGCTTTTGACCACCCTAGGCTGCTCCTAAGGACAGCACCATGGGCAGCCAGGTGGAGCTGCCTCGGACACTGGGCATCACCCACCAAACACCGAGCATTTGCCCTGAGGCAGGCAGGACCAGGCTAAGTTGCAAACACAGACAGCATGTGGTCTCTGCCTTCGAGGGCTTTTGCAGGGGAGAAGGACATCCAGGAGGGTTAGAACATGCAGGAGTTGTGGGAGCACAGAGGAGGGACAGCACCCTGCTCTTGGTGGTGGAGCACCTCTACCTGCTGAGAGGAGCCGACTTGGGGCTGGGACTGAGGCTTCAAGGTGGAGGAGGTGAAGCCAGAGGAGACGGGCCCAGCAGAGGGGACAGCGTGTAGCTCGGGAAGGCTGGGGCAGAGGTGTAAGGAAGGGCACAGCCAAAAACCCGGCAGCAGAGAGCCAGGCCCTGGGAGGTTTTCAGGACATGGAAGGGATTGGAAATTACGCTGTGAGCAGTGGGCAGCCATTGAAGGGTTTTCAGCAGGGACTGTCGCCTGGACATACTTCTGTTTGCAGTGGTCTCCTTGGGAGGCAGAGTGGACAGTGGACAGGCTCGGTGAGCACTTCCTCCTTCTCAGCCAAGTCCAGCTCTCAGGATCCCCTTAGCACCCGACGTGTGGGTGGTTTCAGTTCACCCACAGCCGATGACCGTGCCTCGTGCGGCCTGTGGGTGAGAGAAGTCTCTGAGCTGCACTGAAGACAAACAGATGGCAAAAACTTTGCCTGGTCTTCACCTTCTAAATCGAAACAGCATGGTGGTTACAGTGATTTTCCACAAATTACATCAATCAGATGGTAAATGCTTACACTGGCACTTCTACATGATGGCACGTTTTTATTCAGACACTTTCGGAATCTGCTCTGTGTTTCTGTTGCCATCTTAACTGCTCCTTCCCAGGGGGTCAGGCTAACCTGAGTCCTGGGATGTTGCTGTGTCTCCTGCCATCTGGGCCTTATCATATTTACGGCCCACGTGTTGACATCCATCAGGCATCTCCCTCGTCACTTGACCGACCTGCCCACCAGCCTCCCTGACTTGGCGGCGGTGTATTCCAGTGGGGCACAGTGTGGCCTGTCCCTTCTGTGATAGATTAAAGAAAGAGAACAAAAGGGCCATCCGTCTTCAGAAATAACTTGGTCCTGATATGAATATTGAAGACTCTAATTCATCTTGGCTCTTCTAAAATACTGATGGAAGCCTGTTCTGCATGTGGAAGCTGGAGACACCATACCAGCCAGACTTAACTCTAGATTTTTATTTTAAAAGAAATGGAAAAACGAGAAAACATGGTCGAGAAAATCGGGATGAAACAAAAGGAGCTAATTTCATAATTGGAGTCGGGGAAGAGCAATGTTTCCTTTAATTTTTTCCTTCTGTGTATAGCTGGCTTTTGTGTTGTGCGTAAACACAGGTTAGTTGCCAAATTTCCATTGTTATAGAAGGTGATGACTCACCCAGCCAGTGAGACGTGCAAGGATCTAATGGATGTGTTTAATGATGTTAGTCGGAATCAACAATAAGCCAAAAGGACTCGTATATTTCATTTGTGACATATGCCCTTTCCTTGGCTCCCCATAAAATCCAGTAAGTTTGGTACTTCACCTGACCTTTTTGAAATTCATTGTGAGATATTTATTGAGGGTCTACCCTGTGTCACATCCTGTTGTTGACTTACAAAATACTGTATCTAAATTCGTATTTATAGCTGTGTCTGATGCTTGAGGACTCTTAGCTATTCATATTAACTGCTTGATAGCTGTCAACCAACAGCGATGATAATGCTGTCAATCTCATTTGTATGGTACTTTGGCATTTATGAAGCATTTTCACATGTATATTATCATGTTTGTTTCCTACATGAGCCTTGAGAGTTTGTCAGGGAAGGCATTTAGTGCCTAGACTTGGGCTAGGCAGCCTGCACTAGAGTGGCAGTAATGCTTGTATTTTTACGCCATTCACTCTGGAGACCTTTGCCTAGAGGAGGCCATCTGTAGCTCCCTCTTCGATTTTGTTAAAGCAAACCACCTAACTTGTAAATGAGATTGTTGCCCAGTCATTAGAAGCATTCACTTTCTTACTGGGAAATATACCAAAAAGGATTTTAGCAAGATTTCTTAAATGATGGTGGTGATGATTAAATGACTGTTGATTATGTCCATTAGTCTTTCACTAAGAGGCACTTTGTTTATGGGGCTAAAATGAGGTGCAGCTGGGGTCAAAGCAACCCCATACAATTGGAAATTGCTCATTTTAGGATTTTTATTGTCAGCTGTGAATATTTGGTGTCCAATTTCAGTTTTCTCTGCTTTCTTAAAAAACAGATGGACACTTGAGAATTATGTAGCTGGATTAGTAATTGCATTGCTAGATGAAAATAATATTTATAATTATGTATTTCATAAATTAGGACAGCATATCAAAG